>JAVIAB010000108.1:54864796-55084796 GCA_032433765.1 Megaustenia siamemsis
AGTCATCATCATCGAGTGCTATCTCCGCAACGAAAGTTGGCTACCATGGGACGCCATTCTGCTCTGTCTCGTGCTTTGTGGTGCAGGTTGTCATAGGCTGATTTGTCCATCTTTTGATGTTACTCGTCCATATTAGTCTTGTCTGCCTCTGCTTCTTTTACCTTGTATTTTCCTTCCAAGATTACTTTTCGTAGACTGTTGTGTCTTTTAAACATGCCCCAAAATTGCATTTGTCTTGTTTAAATTGTGTTAGGTAGCTCTCTTTTCATTTTTAGTTGTTTAAGAATCATCGTTTGTTTTCTTTTCTCCCATCCAATTCAACTATTCCTCTATATATCCACATTTCAAAGGCTTCAATTTTCTGTTCTATTTTCTTGTCTAGTGTACATGTTTCTGCACCATATAGGTATGTTGAGAAATATAACATTTTGCTATTCTTAGTTTTAGCCCTGGTGTTATTGTTTTGATGTTAGTGTATTTTTTCCTGACATGCTCGCTTGCTTGCGTTCGCCCGATGACTAAAGTATTCTAGAGTATTCGTAGACTGTAGAATTCCTCTTCGTCATCCGTCCTTAAAAGGACGTTAAGTGGGCGTGTCTGCATTGTGTTGTGGTTTGCAGTATAACTGTGATATTTGCGCCTTTCGGCTCAAAGATCCGATTTCAGCACGACATTTTTGAGTACGGGGTTGTCTTCCCTCTTCGATCCCTGCTCGCTTGGCCAGACTAGACAGGTTAGTCTGTTAGTGGAGGCACCACGGAGAGGTGGAGCAGGGTCTGGATGGTTTTGGTTCACCGGTCCTGGCGCAAGCCATCAGCTGTGGGTCGCTGACAACTTTCAGCTCTGGTGCTGGGTGGCGCGCCTTCGCCTCCTTTTCATGACATTAAAATTACTGTTTGCCATTCCTATTCTTTTATTTATTTCAGTTGTACATTTTCCATCACTGGTTATAATATGTTCAAGGTAGTTGTAGTTCTAAACTATATCCCGATCTATTCCCTCAATTTTGATATCCACTTGTGAGTTTTGAGTATTTCCTTTGTTTATAATCATAGTTTTAGTCTTTTTGAGATTCATATCTAGTCCATATTTTCTGCTTGTCATGTTTATTCTATTAAGTAATTGTTTTAGAACTTAAGATTTTCTGCTAGTAGTACAGTATCGTCAGCATATCTTAGGTTATTGATTATCTTTCTATTATGTAGGCCTGGCATCTCTGAGATGTTTTTAAAGATTTGCTCAGTGTATAGATTGAACAAGCTTGGTGATAGGAGTCTTACTCCTGTTTTTGTTTGTGTAGTAGTGTTCGATATTTATCTCTCTCAGATAACGAAAATAAATGAAAAAGTCCGGTGTGCGCTCTGCTCACGGTAAAGAACTCAGCATCATCATCATCAATAAGTGACGTCTCCGCATCGAGGTTGGCTACCATGGAGCGCCGTCCCGCTCTGTCTCTTGCTTTTGTAGTACAGGTTGTCGTAGACATTCACATAAAATGTTATATGCACAAAAAATACAAACAAGAAAATAACTTTAGAGGCAAAACGCCCAATCTTCAATTCAATCATCATCCGAACGTTGTGCTATTATTGCCAGTCCATACATGCAAGAACAATAAGAAAATAACCTCTACAGAGATGAAATGTGTTAGACGAATGACAGGAAACAGTCGGAGAGATAAGATCAGAAACAAAGAACTGAGAAAAAAACTAGGAATCCCCTACCACAGAATATATAAAGCAACAACAGATAAAATGGTTTGACCACGTGACAAGGCAGAGTGATCAAACACAACACACGAGGCTTCAATAAGCATTGCTAGAACACCAGACCCAAGAGCAGACCACGAAAAAGATTGATTGACAGAATATTAGAAGTACTAGGAAACATAGAAACAGAGGCAAACTGAAGAGCAAAAGACCGCAAACTATATCTCCCTCCACGCTGAAAGGCAGATGAGGAAGGAAACCAGAAGAAGAAGAACGGGAGTGAAAGGAGAAAATCTATAGATCACAGCTGTTTGTTTTTACCTCAAAATATAATTTTAGTTCAAATCTTGGAAATTTTGCAGCATTTACGATTAGAGACAAGTTTTTGTGTATAGAGGTAGGAAAGTGATTTCAGCGGCACTATATAGAGCCAATTCTGACCTGTGGAAGTGAATCATGGACAGTTTGACACACAAATGAAAAGACGATTAAAGGCCACAGAGATTGGATTTCATAAAAGAAAGCTGAGAGTTCCCCGAGCAGCTAAAAAGACCAAGGAAGAAATTTTTAAGAGATTAACACAAAAAGGGACTGCTAAGAAACATCAGGAAGAAATAATCAACATTCTTCGAGCACATAATGAGAAGGGGAAAGTTGGAATACATGGTTACAACTGAAAATTACAGGGAAAGAGAGATCACAGACGACAAAGAGAGAAACTACTAGATAACTTGATGTCATGGGACAGGACAACAGTTATCAACAGAATTGATACGATGTGCAGTTTAATGTAATTGTGGAAGGTCTTAATCGCCTACATCAACCGGTATGGTTTATGATGATGATTAAAGACGTCCAGTGAATAGTACAGTACATTCATTCTTCAAATTGTTACTAGTGTGAATGTGGTTACAATTTGTTACACCAGACACAGAACGTAACAAGTTTGCAGCTACATTCTACAAATGTTGGTAAATGATATTTCAGTAGTCAATGCCCGTAACAAAAACATCAAATATGGGAAAATATAAGAGTATTTATATATATATATATATATATATATATTTTTTTTTTCGCTATATAACTATTTGAAAAAAAATCTTTAATATATTTTGAATAATAAAAAGAGTAATGAAGATATATTAAAATACCTAACTATGAGAAAGAACTGACTGATAAACAATTTTGGGGGGGGGGGGGGGGGGGGGGCGGGGGGTTTGACATTCAATTTTTAACCACAAATGTTTTAAATTGTATATAATAGAACAGTATATATATAATAGAAGAGTATATAATAGAAGAGTATATAACAGAAGAGTATGTATTTTATCTTCATGGAAATACACAAAAAATTTAATCGACCATAGTATCAATGATAAATAATAGTGAGATATTATCATCATCATCATCATCAAGTACCATGCCTGCTGGCGTAGACGATCATGTCTCTTCACAATTTTCGATCTCTACAGTTATTTATCATTTCTGATTTTGACCTTCTGCCACCTATTCTCTTAAGCTGTCTGGTATCTTTTCTCTTTGCTTACTATATCTCTTCGTTCTCAACTTTCCCAGTTGTTATAATATATTTCCGCTGTTCCCTTCTCATTACATGGCCAAAAAATGATGATTGTTTCTTCCTAATATTGGATATTAGCTATCATTTGTGCGTTTCTTTCAGAACGCTTTCATTACTCATCTTAGCTGTACTAGGTATTCTCAACATTCTTCTGTAAAACCACATTTTTACAGCCTCCAGTGATTTTCTTGTCTGTTGCCCTATTCCCACGCTTCACATTTATATGTTAAGAATGGCTATGCATAACATTTAAGAACTTTTTTTCTTGTTTCTATTGTCAAAAATGGATTGTACAGTATCTTCCTCATTTTTTTTAAGCTGCTTTTGCATGGGCCATTCTGCATCTCACCTCATGTTGTACATCTACCACCTCTCCTCATGTTGTACATCTACCATCTCACCTCATGTTGTACATCTACCATCTCACCTCATGTTGTACATCTACCACCTCACCTCATGTTGTACATCTACCATCTCACCTCATGTTGTACATATACCATCTCACCTCATGTTGTACATCTACCATCTCACCTCATGTTGTACATCTACCATCTCACCTCATGTTGTACATCTACCATCTCACCTCATGTTGTACATCTACCATCTCACCTCATGTTGTACATCTGCCATCTGAGATATCAAGGTTACTCTAATGTTATTTTTAAGAACATTAAAAAGTATCACACTATGTGGTGTAGACAAAACAATTCAGAAATATAGCAAAACTGCCAGTCGAGAGAAAAAGGCATTGGTCGTGGTAACGGTCACGATAAAGTAATCACCTCACGTTTAAAAGTGTCTGCTTCGAACCTCATGTAGGCAGATATGAATTATTTTTTTATCATTATTTCTCCTTGATTTCAAATTAAGTTTTGTTTTATTTTCGTACGCCAGCTTTATTATCTCTAGCGATATCCTGACGGAATGGATTTTGCCCGAAATTCACATGTATCTGCTTTGTACACCGGCAGTTATCTGCTCTGGTGTCCCTCGCAATATAGACGGTTTTTCGCCGTCTTTATAGGTACATTCTAATTTTATTTGTTGTCGAGAGTTTCGGCGTTTTGAGTAGTTTTTTTTCTTGTATAACCAGCTTCTATATCACCCTGTTATCTCTTCTTGTTTGAGCACATACTTTCACCAACTTCTATATCTCCCTGTTATCTCCTCTTGTTTGAGCACATATCTTCACCAACTTCTATATCTCCCTGTTATCTCCTCTTGTTTAAGTACATATCTTCACCAACTTCTATTATCTCCCTGTTAACTCCTCTTGTTTGAGCACATATCTTCACCAGCTTCTATATCTCCCTGTTATCTCCTCTTGTTTGAGCACATATCTTCACCAACTTCTATATCTCCCTGTTATCTCCTCTTGTTTGAGCACATATCTTCACCAACTTCTATATCTCCCTGTTATCTCCTCTTGTTTGAGCACATATCTTCACCAACTTCTATATCTCCCTGTTATCTCCTCTTGTTTAAGCACATATCTTCACCAACTTCTATATCTCCTGTTATCTCTCTTGTTTGAGCACATATCTTCACCAGCTTCTATATCTCCCAGTTATCTCCTCTTGTTTAAGCACATATCTTCACCAACTTCTATATCTCCCTGTTATCTCCTCTTGTTTGAGCACATATCTTCACCAACTTCTATATCTCCCAGTTATCTCCTCTTGTTTGAGCACATATCTTCACCAGCTTCTATATCTCCCTGTTATCTCCTCTTGTTTGAGCACACATCTTCACCAGCTTCTATATCTCCCTGTTATCTCCTCTTGTTTGAGCACATATCTTCACCAACTTCTATATCTCCCTGTTATCTCCTCTTGTTTGAGCACATATCTTCACCAACTTCTATATCTCCCTGTTATCTCCTCTTGTTTGAGCACATATCTTCACCAACTTCTATTATCTCCCTGTTAACTCCTCTTGTTTGAGCACATATCTTCACCAGCTTGTATATCTTCATGTTAATTTCTCTTATTTTAGCACATATCTTCACCAGCTTCTATATCTTCATGTTATCTTCTCTTATTTTAGCACATATCTTCACCAGCCTCTATATCTTCATGTTATCTTCTCTTATTTTAGCACATATCTTCACCAGCTTCTATATCTTCATGTAAACTTCTCTTATTTTAGCACATATCTTCACCAGCTTCTATATCTTCATGTATCTTCTCTTATTTTAGCACATATCCAACACTAGCTTCATTATATGTTTGTTATCTCATCTTATTTGAAGACGTAACGCTTCAATATACCTTGATATTTCCTCTTTTCTAATCGCATATTCTATTTGGCTACATTATTATCTGCCATTTATCTCCTTCTGTTTGACACATATCTCACACGACCTTCATTATGTACCAGTTATCTCCTCTTGACGTCACCTTTTGTTCAACTTTTAATTGTTTTTGTTTGTCCGCAATGTTAAAAGAATTTCCCTTCTTTAGGTTGTAATAAGCCAATTGACTATATTCTTTTTTAGATAACTTTTACTCCAACTTGATTAGGGTGATGGTGTCTAAAATCACCCATATCTCCAATGACCACGTCTCAGATATAATTATCCTCTAATAACCCTTCATTGATAGCATCTATTTGCCTTAAACGCGCCCAATTCCATGTATTTCAATGTTACAGGAAAAACACACGAATGAGTGACAGTTTGAATATATTTACAACATTTATAAATGAATACTTCCTGCAAGTATTGTTCAGAATTATATACAAATTTGGTGTACTAAGTTGATTGGCAGGTCTGAAGACATTTTATCCTTTGTATATTTATTTCTGGAATTAGTGTGACAATGTGGAACCCTGCAGACTAAGGGAAATAATCAGGCATTAGACAGGGCAAGTAGATAATAGGAGCAGCGTCAGGATGTAATTTTGTAAGAAATTAGAGTTTTTATGTGTGTGTGTGGGGGGGGGGTGAGAATGAATGACTTAATCATGGGCGTGGGTTTTATTTTACCGAAAGATGATTTTGTAGTAAAGTGTCGGGTGTGGGAGCTTTGTTGAACAATCATGGGCGTAGTTTCCATTTTTTTTAGGAGGAGGTGGTGTGAGGTTAAAAATTATAGGGGGAAAAAAAGAGATGGATAATTTTGGCTATAGTGAGATAAACATAAACATCAGTTCGATTTTATTATAAATGGGTAGGTTACAGAGTATGGGAACAAGCCAGTGTATTGAAATGGTAAAAGATGTAATGTTTTATTTGTTTGTTTGTTATTGCTCTCCAACTGGTTGCGTTGAAGGAGAAATAAAAAAAATATAGGAAAAAAACGATGTCTTTAAAGCTTTACGTAACAAGAGGACACCACAAACCAGAACGACGTTTCGGCTCAATAGGCCTTCAGCAGGAACAAACATACAACACACACTAATATGTATTTAAAATAAAATAAGTAAATTATATGTTTAGATATATATATATATATATATATATATATATATATATATAGTAAAGTAAAGTGCCCCCGTCACGCCAAGTGGCGTATAAGGAATATGGTGTTAGTGACCATACATTTTACAGACCTTCAGCACATGATATTTGGGGTAAGGTGGCTGTATATTAAACATTTAAACATTTGTAAATATTAAAAGTAAAAAATTATAATTTCAAAATAATAATTATTATTATTTTCTATATCCATATTTTTTTTTTTATTTCTCCTCATAATTAGCTTCACTGCGCTATCACAGTTTTATTCATTTATGTGCCTTTCTTTGCCTTGAATCTACTAGTTGCAATTAACTGTATTACACACATTACTGTCCAGTACTTGAATCTTTAGATCACATTTGTTCGGGATTTCGTCCTCAATTGTTGATTTTTTCTTGATCGTTCTTCAAAGTAGAAACTGGAGTGATCTCCCCTGGACAAGCAGTCTTCCTAAACCCACTGGTCGCTATATACTACCATGACAATAATTTCATTCAAAAGATGTCATGATTCATTGACATGATAGTCAGGACTTTCCTATTAGGGCATTGACTGCATTCAAAAGATGTCATGATTCATTGACATGATAGTCAGGACTTTCCTATTAGGGCATTGACTGCATTCAAACGATGTCATGATTCATTGACATGATAGTCATGACTTTCCTATTAGGGCATTGACTCCATTCAAAAGATGTCATGATTCATTGACATGATAGTCATGACTTTCCTATTAGGGCATTGACTGCATTCAAAAGATGGATTCACTGTAAGATTTATAAGGTCAGAGTTTTTTTTCTACCACTACATCTCCTCTTATCAACAGATATCAAGTATCTTCTATATAGCCAAGTCTTCAACTAGTATAAATCTTCTCCTTTCATAAGATGTCGTATATCTTCTATATAGCCAAGTCTTCAACTATGTATATATATCTTCTCCTTTTATATGAGCTCTTGTGTCATCTATAAAGCAAAGCCTCCAACTTGTACATCTTCTCCTTTTATATGAGCTCTTGTGTCATCTATAAAGCAAAGCCTCCAACTTGTACATCTTCTCCTTTTATATGAGCTCTTGTATCATCTATAAAGCAAACCCTCCAATTTGTACATCTTCTCCTTCCACAAGATCTTGTGAATCGTCTAAAAAGCCAGACATGCAACAAGGACATCTACTTCTCTCAAAATATACCGTGTATTATATATAGGGAAGTCAAGTAATAAACTGTACATTAAAGATCACAGTTTTTGAAGATGAATAGAAGGGCATTGTTCGCTTTTTCTCCAACTGGGTTACCCAGGTACCCAAGCATATTCTTCCATTGAGTGTCCTGGAGAATGGTAGTCTGGAATCGACCACACACCCACGTTAGCGCCAAGCCAGCATGTTAACCACTACGCTATTTACGCCTTCTTTATTTGTATCGCTACTCACCTCAATTTTACTCAGTGAAGGAAACAAGAAACGAAAAGAATGTAATCATTAATGAACGCCTTGCGCTTGTAAATTCTATTTTACATTTTACATGCACCTTGTTTCGATTCCTAAACATTTTTTTTTTTTAAATAAAATTCTTCAAGTCTAACACAACTGTATTTTTTCCAGATGTGTTTTTTCCCCATATGTCTTCTTCTTTCCTTCCTCATCTGCCTTTCAGCGTCGAGGGGAGATATAATTTGCGGTCTTTTGCTCTTCTGTCGCCTCTGCTGCTGTTATGTTTCCTAGTGCTTCTAATATTCCATCGACCCATCTTTTTCGTGGTCGCCCCTTGGGTCTGGTATTCTCACAACGTTTGTTGAAGGCTCGTTGTGTTGTGTTTTGTTCTTTCTGCCTTGTCACGTGGCCAAACCATTTTATCTGTTGTTTCCTTATATATTCTATGGCGTGGGCTATTCCTAGCTTTTTTCTCAGTTCTTCATTTCTGATCTTATCTCTCAGACTGTTTCCTGTCATTCGTCTAACACATTTCATCTCAGTAGAGGTAATTTTCTTTTTGTTCTTGCATCTAGGGTCTAAGTCTGGCATTGGTAGCACAACGTTGGGATGAAGATTGTATTGTATAGTGCTCGTTTTGCCTCCAGAGTTATTTCCTTGTTGGACAATAGTGGTGATAACTGTCCGATGATTTGACAAGCTTTGTTGCATCTTGATTTTTTTCCTTATGTGCTCTTCTTTATTTATTCTATCCTCCCAACTTCCTTCTATTCGCTCTATCTATCCTTGCCCTTTTTTCTCTTATTTTTGTCTTATAACAAAACCGTAAAAGATACATACTTCGTTTTGTAAAATAAGGAGAATATAGTTTGTTTCGTTTAATTTAGTTTAGTCGACAGATAACTCCATAGTGTTCAAATCGCTTACGCAGCGCGTTCCCCATGCAGTATGAAGCATGCCCACCACACTCTAGCAAAATCACAGAAGATAGCTTGAGCCCAGATGCGCAACTCCCGAAGACTCTCTCCTCAAGAGACAATTAATAATAAATGAATATTATTTTAGAGGGAAATTTCCGAGGCGATAGATCAGCGAATCGTTTCAGGGGAGGTGGTATGTTTACAGCACTCGGAAAATAATCACAAATAATCAACAGAAAAATAAAATGAACACTATGTGGTCCGAAGCAGGATCGAACCCGTACTGCTTAGCACAGCGCCCTGCCACGAGAAACTAAACGCTAGAGCACACGGCCACCTCAGCTATCTAAAAAAAAATATATCAATTAAGAAGTACGGGTTCCATCCTACTTCGGACATTATATTGTTCTTGTTTTTTTCTGTTGTTCATTATTTGTGATTTTTTTGAAAATGCTGTAAACATGCCTCCTCCTCTGAAATGATTCATCGACTTTGTCCTCATCCTCGTTATCCGCCGCTCTAGACAATCATGGAATGTAAGAGTGGCTCTGTTCTTTTCTCCGCTGACTGTGTACACCACACATCCATTCTTTTTAGTTAAATTTGTTGTTTTGTACCCGAGAAAGTCGTTTGCCGAAACGTAGTTGCTGGTCTCATCTTCTTTAGGTTAAGCTGCTAAATACCATTTCATGTTTATTATATATATATTGTTTGCAGCTCTACTAGGGACATACGTTTCATTAGCAACATCGTTTTTACGATAGCAGCGTGTTAAACCTCTGATCAACGGTTCTATACCAAGCCGGAGAAAAATAATTCCTCCATGTATATATACAGAACAGAGACAAATGGCGAGATTTGATAAAATATCTTTAAAAGAGTTGAAAACTGCTAGAACAAAAATTCAGATAGGAGAAGGTGTATCTTGGTCTACGCCCTATGGGCCGGCTACGGCTCGAAAGGTCGACAACAACAACAACTAGGGACATCGCATGATATTTAGTGTAAGAGCCCCGTCACGCCAAGTGGCGTATACGGAACATGGTTTTAGTGAAAATAATTAGTATAGACCTTCGGCACATGATTTTTGGGGTAATGTGGTGAGTAATACGCCAGTAGGGGAAATTAAGGGAAAATTGAGTAACAAAGAGATAGAAGTAAGCAAAGAGAAAAAATACTATACAGCTTAAGAGAATGGCTTGGCAGAAAGTCAACAGCAGAAATGATAAATAACTGTCATGATCGAAAGTTGTGGAGAGACATGATCACCTACGCCAACTCTTGTCCTTTGTAATCCAGTTCACTAACCACTGAGCTATCGCAGCTTCTATAGTGTATTGTATGTAATATAATATATATAATGTATTTATACCTATCTCCGTTTAGTACACAGTCGCTACTTATTGTTTTTATTTTGTTTTATTTCTTCGTCCTCCCCTAAACACTCCCCCCCCCCCATTCTCTCACTAGTTTGTAGTTTGTTTCGTATCTCTTTAGATTCATCTGCTGAATACCATTTTATGTTTGGTGTATATAGCTTAAATTTCATGATTTAATTTAAATTTAATATTAGGAAGAAACAATCATCATTTTTTGGCCATGTAATGAGAAGAGAAGAGCTTGGATATATTGTAACAACTGGGAAATTGAGGGACGAAGAGATAGAGGGAAGCAAAGAGAAAATTACTAGACAGCTTAAGAGAATGGCTTGGCAGAAGGTCAACAACAGAAATGATAAATGACTGTCGAGATCGAAAGTTGTGGAGAGACATGATCACCTACGCCAGCAGGCCCGGTACTTGATGATGATGATGATATAGTTAAATACCAACTGCTTTATTAGTCTCATGGCCAACGACACATTCCCATGTTATGCGATCAATCTTCAGTAAAACAATCTCCGAACAATCTCTGGTACCCATTTTCAGAGAGTGGTGTTTGGTTGGAAACTCTTTAGCGTATCTCATCTGGTGCTCATCGTCACATATACTATTTCATAAATACATTGTCTTCTAGTGAAGTAAAGTGAAGTAAAGTAAAGTGAAGTAAAGTGAAGTAAAGTGAAGTAAAGTGAAGTAAAGTGAAGTAAAGTGAAGTAAAGTGAAGTAAAGTGAAGTAAAGTGAAGTAAAGTGAAGTAAAGTGAAGTAAAGTGAAGTAAAGTAAAGTACCCTGTCACGCCAAGTGACGTATAGAGAATATGGTGTTAGTGACCATAAATTTTTCAGACCTTCAGCACATGATTTTGGGTAATGTGGTTGGTATTACGCCCGTGCCGCTTTACTTTCCCAGAAGAAAATCCGGTACACATTAACACATTGTCCTCTAAGTCTGCCTTTTCTCTTTCAGCATTTTCTTCTTACTGTTAATAGTCTAGAACAGTTTGGATGTGATAGTTCTCTGTTCTATGTCACGTATTATTTTATCTATTATTTGTTGAACACTGATCATGATGTCATCCTTACTAGTTTACTCATATCGTTATTTTTCCTAATGTTGCCTTTTCTTGTCATATAAAGTTTTCTTTTAAGAATGCTTCCCTAAATATCTTCATTCATGATCGTGCCGAACCACTTGTTGTTCAGACTTTCCCTCAGGCAAATATATGTCAATGGTTGTCTCTTTGGACCTCTTATATTATTCATCTGTTAACCTGTTGACCTTCTTTTAAATTGTATTTTATTTTATTCTAATAAGCGGCGACCATTACAAAATGAAGAAATAGAAAATAAAGAAAAAAAAATAAGAGAACAAGAGGAAAATAAGATAAAAGTAAAAAGAAGGCAAAAGAGGAGAAAAAAAAAGAAGAAAAAAAAAAGAACAGAAGATTTCTTACGCAGTAAATTGTCCTTTTAATACCTGCCTATCCTAGTAGTTTCTATAATCTTTTTTTTTTTTTTTCTTTTTTCAAATATCTAGAAATTAGAACTTTACCTCTTCCCATCTCATCCTTTATTCCATCAATCTTCTCCCTCCGTCTTGTAATGAATCACCAATCATTTCTCATCCTGAAAATTACCACGGTCTACGCATTTCATACTTTAGACCCCCCCCCCAAAAAAAATAAATAAATAAACCAGTGGTTACCAAGTAATGTGAGAGAAGGCACCCATGTTATCGCTTTGTAAAGTCAACGATGAGGGGTGTGCATTTTGGTGCGTCCAAGATGACGGTGTATTTTCACTAAACCGCGGCAGCTAAGTGTAATTTAATTGTTGTGAGCTTCTAAACGACGGAAATCAATCGCCTACGGTGCCTCCACTTATCGTAGAGCTATAGTCCGTTTCATAACTCGTGCCCAACTTTTAAAATCGGTATCTTTTAAACCGCTTTTTAAAAGCTTTTCAAAATTTGCATGTAAAATTATAATGATTAGAACCCAACAGGGAATTAATTTCATTTAAAAAAACATTTGGTTATTATTGTTGCTTACTTGATTTATATCAATTTATAACGACCCATTGATGTAGTCAAAACTTAATGTTTACAGTATTTTAAGTTAAAAATAGCGATTAAAAATTCATACACGGTACAATTGACGTGATTGCACGCTTTCACCGTGGGTTTTCTGACACAATTAGACACTTGTAGAAAACACGAGGCATTGTGTGTTCCATTTCCGTTCATTCAGCGGCGAAGACGTGGAACGAAAACATTTATCATGAGTCTTAAAATGAAATTCTGCAGTTTACAAAACATCGCAATAAAAATGTATGACTATTTTTGCAAAGAGGCTAAACGAGGAAGATTATTTCATTCTTTAGAAAACCCTGAGAATAGGACAAGACACATTTTGGATTTATCTAAACGGTCATTTAATCGCTGGATTCAAGCACGTGACCGTCAATGTTCCAAATATACAAAATCACAAGGAAGAGCAAAAATGTTGGATAATTTCGACAGTGAACTTATTAGAAGTGAAATTCGCAAAATGTTGGGTATGAATGAAACTGTTACAATAAGAAAATTAAAAGTATCGCTGAAAAAGAACAACAGTATTGAAATATCAAAGTCTACATTATGGAGGAATGTGAGAGCTGCAGGCTTTACATTCAGAAAGTATTCCAATGGACGAAACATCATCTGTGAGAAGCCACATATAGTAGTCATGAGAAGCAAGTACTTACGTGAAGTAAAAGAGGTGCGCACGCAAGGTTATGATATTGTGTACTTGGATGAAACATGGATCAATGCTCACCACACTAACCAAAGGGAATGGCAGTCATCAGATGGAAAGATTAAGAGATTAATACCTAGCAGCAAAGGACAGCTCTTGATAATTGCTCATGCAGGTAGTCGACAACATGGACTAATACAGAATGCAGAGCTCATTTTTCTGTCAAAATCCATAGACAATCGGGATTATCACTCTGAGATGAATGGTCACGTATTTAGACATTGGATTGAAAATTCTGTTCTCCCATCACTAGATCGACCATCTTGCCTAATAATGGACAATGCAGCGTACCACAACATTGTTGCACTTGAAGATAAAGTCCCGACGTCATCCAGTACAAAAGATGCTATTAAGATATGGCTCACAAAGGAGCACATATAATTTAATAACATGTACTTAAAACCTGAATTACTATCTCTAGTAAAGCAAAAACAGAGGACACAGATTTTTCAAATAGATAAGATTATCCAAGAGCACGGTCATATAAGTTTGAGACTGCCACCTTACCATGCTCATTTAAATCCAATAGAACTAATCTGGGCAAAATTAAAAGGACAAGTGGCAGATGAAAATACAACATTCAAAATATGCGATGTAAAGACTCTTGGTAATCTCGCTTTATTAAATATAGACAAAGATTATTGGGCTAAATGTGAAGACCACTTCTTAAAACAGGAAGAGGAATATTGGAAAAATGATGGTTTGTGGAATGTTCAACCCCAAACAGTTATTAATCTTTTAGACTCGTCTGATTCAGAATGAAAGTATATAGCCCCCACAATGTTGGCCCCTATATTACCTTAAATTAAGAAAACTTTAAGAAAACTGCAGCTTCAAGATATTTGTTAAATATACATTTAAAGGGTCTTTTGCATTCTAATAACATTTGGAAAATTTCAACAGTTTTTAACAAATGTTTCCTGCGTAATAGTGTTTTGAAGTTGGGCACATGATTTGAAACGAACTATAATTGACTGGAGTTGGCCAGTCTATAACGTGGAAACGGGTTCTGGACCGTGCGACTGAGTGAGTGCACGTGAGTCTAGACCATCCACAGCATCAACGTTCAGCGACCATGACCTGGCACTGGTGTCTCCTGCCTTCCCATCGGTTAATCAACCCTGTCGAGGAATGGATACAGGTGTCTTCGTCATTCAAGGGGACATTCTCGTATATTGTCACACTCGACAGGAAGTGTAGGAAACAGAACTCAGCCGTGGTCAATGCGGAGGCCAACAGTCTCATCTGGGATAACACCGATGAGAAATATGCAGTCGTCTATACAGACGGATTTGTAATTCGACACCAAAGAAGTGCATGGGCATTTACAGCATGCTCGGCAGGCAGAATAGTCAAGGAAGACAGTGGTACATACGTTATGACCACGAGTAGCATGACGATGGAGATGATGGCAGTGACCAAGGCATTCATCTGGTTAGAGACACAAGACTACACCCACGCCTGTATACTGAGTGATTCGATCGGCATGATAAGAAAAGTGAAGGCGGGATATAAACGTGTACAATGGGTAGTGTCATTCTATCTATCTATTGGCCTTTCTAGACGTAACCGACCCATAGGGCGTAGACCAAGATACTCCTTTTCTTATCTGAATTTCTGTTCTAGCAGTTTTCAATTCTTTTAAATATATTTTATCAAATCTCGCCATTTGTCTCTGTTCTGTGCAAGCAGCTCTATCTCATTGTGGAGCCGATTCCTGCTGCTCTTGCCTCTCTCATCAATGTTCTTCTCAGTGTCTCTCTGGGTCTTCCTCTTTTTCTCTTGCCTGTTGTTTCCCACATGAGGGCTTGCTTTGCTATTCGGTTATTATCTCTTCTCATCACATGTCCAACATATGACCATCGTCTTTTCTTTATTACTGAAGATATTATTGGTTGGTTGGCGATTTCTCTAATTTCCTCGTTTGTTTTGAATTCGCTCCACGCTATACCAAGTATTTTCCTTAGATAATTATTTTCGAATGCGTTCAACTTTGTTTCTATATCTCTTGTTGTTTTCCACCTTTCACACGCATACGTAAGGGTTGATAGTACATTTGATTTGAATAGTCTAAGTTTTGTGTTTGTGCCGATGAGTTTTGATTTCCACATTTTTTCAAGGCTTCTGAAAGACATTGCTGCTTTAGCCATTCTGATTCTAATTTCTTTGCTTGAAAGGTAGAGTCATTGCAGAAGTAAAAAATACGTAAGGTCATTTTTTGTCTACGTCCCAGGACATGCTGGAGTAGGGGAAATGAAAGAGCGGACAGGTTGGCTAGCTGTGCTATTGTTGTGGATGGTCAACCAATGGATCGAGCAGACATCACCAATGTCCTCCGGGAATTGGGAAGGACAGGTTTCGACAACCATGGGTCCATGTAACTCCTTCGGATGAAAGAGGTCGGAGTTAAGATGGGCATAGCCAGAAATGAGAAAGTTAATGGGCGTGTAAGCAGACTTATCAATCAACACAGAACTCGAGTCGTCTGTCCGTGCACAATTAGAGACTTACTGGGGATCTGAGCACCTATGGACATGTTCGGAGTGCAATGATGATGACCCGCAAATAACTCAATAACGTTCTAAAGACCAATTAACTGGCATACTAACTATCGTCTAAATAATACAAGACAAGCAACAAAAATCTAACTAGCAATTAAGTGACGGATGGCAATAGCCTTATTTCTACCAGCTCTGTGTTATTAATTTTAAACATAATTCATGTTTAAGAAACCACACAAAATAACAAAACATGTGTTTGTGAGAAGCTTAAATAATGCAGAAAAAAAAACTATATCGTGTTCTGCGGTGTGGAACGGTAAAAAAAAAAGTAAAGTTCCCAGTCACGCCAAGTGGCGTATAGAGAATATAGTGCTAGTGGCCATAATTTTTACAGACCTTCGGCACATGATTTTTTAGGTAATATTGTCAGTATTGCGTCCATGCAGCTTTACTTTCCCAGACAAAAAATCCGGTACCCAGTTAACGCTGGGTGAACCAGACAGCCGTCGACAAGGATCGAACCCGACCTCTTGTCCTTTGTAGTCCAGTTCACTAACCACTGAGCTATTGCGGCTCCCTATAGGAACGGTGTTAGTGCGTATATGTCTTTTATCACCCACACATTATTGGATAATGTGATCTGAGTTACGCCATGACCCTTTTTATTTCCCTGAGAAACACACTCGGTACCAATTTACGGCTGGGGTGAACCGAAAGCTGTCGATCAGGAGCGAACATAATTCTTATTTTCAGAATGACCAGTTCACGACCTCCTCTACCACAACCAGCGAGATGAATTAGCTTGGTGGATAGTGTGACAAAAGTAAACTAATGGCAGGAGCTGAGAACGTCCAGTTCACTTTCTTGCCACGGAATACAAGAGAAGATCTCGAAAGGAAATGGTGCAAGGATTAGATATGGCAAATTTATGATCTTTTCATGTATTATTGTATCAACTCTGTTAACATTCGAACACATTGTTGCTATCTTCAGTCATTAATTTATCATTTCCGTTACCCTTCAGTTATATTTCCCATGTTTTCATTTATAACTCCGTCAGCTCCCTTGTCATTCCAGCATATTGTTTGTTTATGTCTTTATTTATCGTTCTGTCAATTCCTTCTTGATTGCAAATGTTACAGAATGAATCAATAGGCAACGACTAAAATAAAAGCATCTGAGGAGAAATTAATATGAGATAAAATTGGTTAATGAATCTTAACTAATTTAAACAAATTAACTTAACTATTTTGTTGTTTTAAAATGATTACGCCTTGGCAGATTACAGAGAAGGGTATAGTTCGTAGAAAGCGGAGAAAGGGACAGCCGAAAACATTATTGGAATAAAGTATCAATAGCTCCTTGTAAACACATAATGAAGATGGCAATATGGCTAGAACCGGAGAAACCTTAAGATTAAAAGTCTAAATAACTAGTGTAAAGTTTTCTTGTAATGGGTATGTTACTTCTTGATTATAGTTGTCACGTTTTAATATAGAGAACTACGACAGTTTGTGACTAAGAGCAATAGACTTTTAACTACAAAACCAAAATATTAACAATTTCCTAAATATCGACTGTATTTTTGCACCAAATGTTTAGTTGTGCCAAACGCTAACAAGTGGTCAATTAGTTTTCTAGTAAAAACTCTCTCAGTTAATACTTCTACCACTCTTCTAGTATTTACTTTCTTATCTCTCCGTCTGTTTCCTGCCATTCGTCTAACACTGTAGAGGTTATTTTTAGTAGTGTTCTTGCATCTAGGTCCAGGACCGGCATTTGTAGCACAACATTGGGATGAAGATTGTATTGTAGAGTGGCCGTTTTGCCTCTAGAGTTACCTCCTTGTTGGACAATAGTGGTGATAGCTGTCCAATGATTTTACGACTGACAATAATAAACTTAAAACTACAAAAACAAAATATTAACAATTTCGCAAAAATCTTTTTTCTATTCCAAATGTTTAGTTGTGCAAATCGCTAACAAGCAGTGAACTAGCGTTTCTAGCAAGAGTTATCTCAGTCAATACGCCCACCGCTTTTCCCTCTTTATTTTCTTATCTCTCCGTCAGGCAATCCTTTCTCCATTATGAGAACATTAGCTCTTAATTTGAAAACCACTGATCGCATCATTTACCTGTATCTATCCTTGTGCTTAACCCCGAATCCATCCCTGATCGTTGTTTTGGCCACTCCTTCGAGGGTAATCGATTTATCAGACGCTTGTTATGTTTTGATTTATCACATTATTGGTATCGTCCTCGGCCAAAGCTAAAAATCGTTAGTGCTTAACATCGATAGTGTTATACATAAGGGCAAAAACCAGTGTCCTAATTGTATTTGAAATTCTCGTTATGTGGATCAGTTAATTTGAGGATTATGATGAGTTTAATGGAACAGTTAATGGCATTTAATATAAGTATGTAAAGGAGAGAGGGAGGAACAGAAAATGATACCAAAATAAGGATATCAAAAGCAATATGAGCTTTTGTTGCATTGGGAAACATATGGAAGTCCAAAGAAATTAGGTTAAATACCAAAAAAAAAAATGTTCGACTCCAATGTTCAGTCAGTCCTATTATATGGCTAAAAAGAGAACTAAATACAATTAAGACAAGACAAATGAAATTTTTGGGGCACGTTAAAAGGCACAACAGGCTACTAAAAGTAATATTGGAAGGGAAAATACAAGGCAAAAGAGGCAGACCAAGACTAGCATGGGCGAGTAACATCTAAAGATGGACAAGGCAATCTATGACAACCTGCACCATCAAAGTAAGAAACAGAGTGAAATGGCGATCCACAGGGAGCTGAAAGGTAGAAGAAGAAGATAATAAGTAAGGGAATAACAAAGTTGAACTCATTTGAAAATAAACGTTTCAGGAAAATTCTTGGTATTACGTGCAACGAATTCAAAACAAACGTGGAAATTAGAGAAATCATCAATTAACCACTAATATCATCAGTGGTAAAAAAAAAAAAAGACGATGGAAATATGTTGGACATGTGATGAGAAGAGATAATAACCGAATAGAAAAGCAAACCCTCATATGGGAAACAACAGGTAGGATAAAAAGAGGCCGACCCAGAGAAACACTGAGAATAGCATTGATCAGAGAGGCAAAGGCAGCAGGGATCAGCCCCGTCAATGAGATTGAGATGCTTGCACTGAACAGAGAGAGGTGGCAGGATTCGATAAATGTTTTTTGCAAGGATTGAGACTGCTAGAAAGAACATTTAGAACAATAAACAGTCCATCTGAGCCTATGCCTTATGGCCCTGTCGAAAGGTCAATAAATAGATAAATGTAAGAGAATATATTTATTTTGTGTAAGCAAACACATGTATTGTGTGTGAATGAGCGAATAGATTTAATGTGTGTGAATGTACAGATTTAGTACGCGTGAGTGATATATATATATATATATATATATATATATATATATATATATATATGTATACAGATTTGATGTATGTAAACTATGACGTTAAGTGTGTGAAAAATCCAATAGATTTATTGTGTGTGATTGAACAACGAGTGTGTGATCGAATAGCTTTTATGTGTGAACGAATATACTTATGTTATTTGTGAATTGATTGATTGATTGTGACTGAATAGATTGATTGTGACTGAATAGACTGATTGTGACTGAATAGATTGATTGTGACTGAATAGATTGATTGTGACTAAATAGATTAATTGTGACTAATTAGATTGATTGTGACTGAATAGATTTATTGTGACTGAATAGACTGATTGTGACTGAATAGATTGATTGTGACTTAATAGATTGATTGTGACTAATTAGATTGATTGTGACTGAATAGATTGATTGTGACTTAATAGATTGATTGTGACTAATTAGATTGATTGTGACTGAATAGATTGATTGTGACTAATTAGATTGATTATGACTGAATAGATTGATTGTGTATGAATGAAGACATCTATTATGTGAAAGGTATTGTGTGTGAACAATTAGATTTAGTTTGAAAGTAACAAATTCATTTTTTGTGTTTGAAAGAATAGTTGTGTTGCGTAAGGAAGAAAGGTTTTAGTGAGTTTATACATTGTCTGTACATGAGACACATGTTTAGTGTGTACGTAAACGGCCTTTGAGTGTTTGTGAAGGAATGTTTAGTGTTCGTGAATGAAAGTTTAGTATTTGTGACTGAAAGTTTAATGTTTACGAATGAAAGTTTAATGTTTACGAATGAAAGTTTAATGTTTATGAATGAAAGTTTAATGTTTACGAATGAAAGTTTAATGTTTACGAATGAAAGTTTAATGTTTACGAATGAAAGTTTAATGTTTACGAATGAAAGTTTAATGTTTACGAATGAAAGTTTAATGTTTGCGAACGAAAGTTTAATGTTTACGAATGAAAGTTTAGTACTTGTGAATGAAAGTTTAGTATTTGTGAATGAAAGTTTAGTGTTTGTGAATGAAAGTTTAATGTTTACGAATGAAAGATTAGTATTTGTGAATGAAAGATTAGTGTTTGTGACTGAAGTTTAGAATTTGTGAATGAAAGTTTAGTATATGTGATTGAAATTTTAGTATTTGTGACCGAAAGTTTAGTATTTGTGAATGGAAGTTTGGTATTTGTGAAGTAAAGTTTAGTATTTGTGAACGAATATTTAGTATTTATAAATGAAAGTTTATTACGTGTGAATGAAAGTTTAGTATTTGTGACTAAAATTTTAGTTTTTGTGAATGAAAGTTTAGTATTTTTGAATGAAAGTTTAGTATCTGTGATTGAAATTTTAGTATTTGTGACTGAAAGTTTAGTATTTGTGAATGGAAGTTTGGTATTTGTGAAGTAAAGTTTAGTATTTGTGAACGAATATTTAGTATTTATAAATGAAAGTTTATTACGTGTGAATGAAAGTTTAGTATTTGTGACTAAAATTTTAGTATTTGTGAATGAAAGTTTAGTATTTTTGAATGAAAGTTTAGTATTTGTGAATGAAAGTTTAGTATTTGTGAATGAAAGTTTAGTGTTTGTGAACGAATATTTAGTATTTATGAATGAAAGTTTATTACGTGTGAATGAAAGTTTAGAATTTGTGAACGAATATTTAGTATTTATGAATGAAAGTTTATTACGTGTGAATGAAAGTTTAGTATTTGTGAATGAAAGTTTAGTATTTGTGAATGAAAGTTTAGAATTTGTGAATGAAAGTTTAGTATTTGTGAATGAAAGTTTATTACGTGTAAAAAAAAGTTTAGTATTTGTGAAGGAAAGTTTAGTGTTTGTGAAGGAAAGTTTATTACGTGTAAATGAAAGTTTAGTATTTGTGAATTAAATGTTAGTATTTGTGAATGAATGTTTAGTATTTGTGAATGAAAGTTTAGTATTTGTGAAGGAAAGTTTATTGTTTGTTAATGCATTTTAATTTTTGCGAACGAATATTTAGTACGTGCAAACGAACGGTTACAATATATGAATCTATGTGTGGTTGGTGCGTGGTTAATATGTGGTTGGTGTGTGGTTGGTATGTGCTTCGTGTGTGGTTGGTGTGTTTTTAGTGTGGTTGGTGTGTGGTTGGTATATGGTAACGTATGTTTGGTGCTGGTGAAAGAATATTTTTTTTTAACGGAAGTTTAGTGTGTTTGTTTAAAATGTTTAGTGTGTTTGTTTAAAATGTTTAGTGTGTTTGTTTAAATGTTTAGTGTGTTTGTTTAAAATGTTTATAGTGTGTTTGTTTAAAATGGTTAGTGTGCTTGATTAAATGTTTAGTGTATTTGAACTAAAGTTTAATGTTTGTTAATGAACGTTAGTCCTTATGACAGAATGTTTAGTTTTTGTAAATGAATGGTTAGTGTTTGCTAACAGATGTTTAATATATGTGAATGAACCCTTTAGTGTTTGTGATTGAAGTGGTTTACTGTAAATTCTTCTTCTTCTTCTTCGTATGCGATCATGGTTCATTCAGACTAGGATACCGGACTCTCTTATAAAGGTGTTTTTTTGTTTGTTCCTGATGAAGGCCTATTGGGCCGAAACGTTGTTTAGTATGTGTCGTACACTTATCACGTAAAGCTTCTTACGTACAATTTTTTTTTATTCTTTTATTTTCCCTCACATTCAGCTTTACTGCAGCTTCGCATTTTTATGCCTTAACCCCTCTCTTACAAAGGCAGATTTCTGTTTAAGTGATTTGGTTGCCCCATTCTCTTCCAGGGAGGTGGGTATGGGTCAGATTGTTCTCCTCAGGCCTGTGTACTGGGTACAATCCTGTAGATCATATTTTGTAGTTATTTTATCCAGGTTACAGTGGCACTAGCTCGTTGTTCATATTTTGAGTTTGGTGAACATGCGACTTCTCATTCTTTTGTGGCCAATGCGTAGGCGAAGTATGATAACTTGATCCCTCCTTGATAGTTGGAGATATCATCTCTCTCCTTATACTTTGGGTGCTCTTGTTTCCAATATAACTATACTGGCCGTTGATGATGGACATTGCGTCTCCGTAGTGTCAACTGAATGAATGTGTAATGTCTGTGAGCAGACTTGTTTATTGTATGTAAATTAAAATGTAGCATTTATAAACGAATCCTTGTAAAGGA
Organism: Megaustenia siamemsis; assembly: GCA_032433765.1. NCBI lineage: Eukaryota > Metazoa > Mollusca > Gastropoda > Stylommatophora > Ariophantidae > Megaustenia > Megaustenia siamemsis. The sequence continues at coordinate 54,887,147 of JAVIAB010000108.1, forward strand.
ATTTTGAATACAGTGGAGACTCCTACTTCTAAGGACCATAACTTCAAACGTTCCAGGGTTGGAAGGTTAAATTCAAGAGAATCTAATTTACTGACATGCTCTCATTTTAACAGATACTCTATACTTGCTTACAACTGGCAAAATAAAAGGAAAGAGAGATCGCGGACGACAAAGAGAGAAAATACTGGATAGCTTGGTGTCATGGCATGGAAAACAGTCAACAACAGAACTGATACGATGCACTGTGGATAGAAGATTGTGGAAGAACATGATCGCCTACGCCAACCGGTATGGCACTTGATGATAATGATGTGATAAAGGGTGAAGCGGATAAGGAAAATTCTCAGCTGGAAAGAAACTGTTTTTTTTTCGTTCGTCAGATGTCAAATCTGACGAAGTCCCTAGAGACTAGGAACTGAATTTTGCGTGTTAATCCATTTTTCCCTGGCATCCGTGTGCACAGGGGTTCCTCGCCGCACAGGCAGATAACTCCAACATTGGAGGTACTCATACTTTTTCCATCGATAAGTAATTAACGTTTCAAGCCGGGCCTCGCTGCTGAGACCAGGGGGTGGGTGCCGCAGAGAGAAATCATAAATAAAAATCCAAACCGGTGCAGCCGGGATTTGAACCCACACTCTCTCTTTCTCGAGACCGACGTCTTACCTCGAGACCAACCAGTCCCCTGGAAAGAAACTGGTTTCTTTAAAAGCCTTGAAACTAACTTCTTCTTTGTCTGCCCCTGCCTGGACTTCCAGGAACCATGCCCATTGTTGTTCTTCTAGCCCACTGTGAATGCGTATATTGCCCATCGTAAACTTTAAACGAACACAAAATACTTTGATACGAACACGTAAAATATGAACACAAACACTAAATACTCCCTGTTCTAATAGTTTCTTCTCTGAGACCGGTCGTCCTGAATGAGCACTTACCGCAGCATGAATAAGATGCTGTTCATTTCTTTTTCTTCATTTTACAGTTTCGTTTACCTTCCTGAGTTCAGAAAGATATGCAGTGAGATGGAAAGCCAACATCAACCTCACTGTCAGCATGCAGCTGTCAGAGCTGCTTCACACTTCGATTTATATTCTTTTCCCTTCGGGCCAAATTCAGGGGAAAAAAATAATTACAAATACAAAATCCAAAACAACGCTTATTATTGTTAATTCCTCTGTTAAATAAATGCTGTTTTTTTTTATTGCTGAGAAACATGTAGAAAAATGTGCGTGACTTTTGCATCAAAACAGAAACCTTTTATTTTTATAAAATAAGTGCAGACTTCCAGGCATTAAAATATATATTAGCATTTGTAAAGATCTTCTTCTTCTACCTTTTTAGCTCTCAGTGGAGCGTAGGTCTTCAACAAACACTTTCCATGTCGTTCTGTTTTTTGCCATTCTTTTAAGATCATTCCATGTCTTCCTCATCATCTTCATCTCTACTTCTATCTGTTTTCTTCAAGAATTCCTTGGTCTTCCTCTTTGTCTTTTCCCCTGGGGATTCCAAAAAGGGCCTGTTATGTAATACTCTCAGTTGGCTTCCGTAGTGTGTGTCCTATCCAGCGCCATCGTCTTCGCTGTATCTCTTTATCCACTGGTATTTGACTGGTACATTTCCATAATTCTATGTTAGTGATTTTGTCCTGCCATTTCCATCCTTTTATTCTGCGTAAACATCCATTAATGAAAGTTTGTATCTTCGTGGTTGTAAATTTTGTTGTTCTCTATGTTTCACAGCCATATAATAGGACCGCCTTAACATTTGAGTTGAAAATTTTAATTTTTTTTATTTAACCTAATTTTTTTGGATTTCCATGTTTCCCAGTGCAATGAAAGCTCCTCTTGCTTTTGATATCCTTATTTTGGTATCATTATCTGTTCCTCCCTCTTTATCTATATTACTGCACAGACATATGTAAGATTGTACGTCTAGTTGAGGTATTTCTCCTAGTTTTATTTGGTTATTGCCAACTGTATTAATTCTCAAAATGTTGGTCTTATCTCTATTAATCTTCAGACGTAGCTGCTGTGATCTCTCATCTAGTATGTTCATTTTATCCTGCATCTGTTGATGGCGGTGTGATAGGAGAGCTATGTCATCAGCAAAGTCTAAATCATCAAGTTATTTGGTCAGATTTGTAAAGATCACTGTAAAGAAATTCATTTAAAGAAGAAATTAAACAAAACAATTGACAATAAGCTACATGAGATGGATGGAGCATTTTTTAACAAACTCAAAGACTGCAATATTCGTCTTGTTCTGAAAACAAACAGATTCAGAGAAAAAGATAATACAAGGGAAATAGAAAAGAACAAATAACATTTCTAGGGGCGCTGAAAAACCCAGTCAACTACGACTGATAGAGTCTACTACTAATACTAGTGCACCACCCACAGTAACATCTTAGATAAGAAGAAAATATTTATTTACTACATGATTTGTCTTCTAATTCATCTTTTGTTCACTTGTTAGCCAGATGCCATACACTGTTTGTTGCATTTGATCGACCCACACATTGGTTATCAACACATAATTATTCACTATAGACGTTTGATTCTATTTCAGTTAATAACATACATAAGCCTCGCGCACAGACCCCAGTAATGGAAAAATAACCATACGGTTTTTTTTTCTATTTCTCTCTCTCTCTCTCTCTCTCTCTATATATATATATATATATATATATATATATATATATATATATATATATATATATATATTTTTTTTTTTTTTTTTTTAATTTATTTCTCCTCACTATTAGCTTTACTGCAGCCTCGCATTTTGATGCCTTTATGTGCCTTTTTTTGCCTTGACTCTCATGGAAAAATGACGTAATGATATTTTTGTTTAACGCGCAAAAAATGTGTTTTCATATACGATTTATTTTGTAAAAAAGTTTCTTTAAGTCTCCCAGAAACGTTGCCTGTGCTGTAGATTTTGGCGGGCATGAAGTTCTGCATGGTGCAATCAGTAACAACAACGACACCCGTAAAATTCTGGGACGGGCGGTGAATCGGATACGGGGATACCCCGTCTACAAAGAAACTGATTCCATGAATATACCTTTATTTTCTTTGGTTCTTTATATCACTTTTTGTCATTTTTTTCACTCTTCTTTATTGGAGAATATCATTAAGTATTAGAGATTGTTCTATTTTACTTGGGTAACTACTTGGAAACAGTCAACATTTTTCGGGTACATCATCAGAAGAGGAAAGTTGGAATATTTGGTTACAACTGGCAAAAAAAAAAAAAGGAAAGAAAGATTGCAGACAACAAAGAGAGAAAATACTGGATAGCTTAGTGTCATGGCATGGAAAACGGTCAGCAATAGAACTGATACGATGCACTGTAGATAGAGGATTTTCGAAGGACATGATCGCCTACGCTGACCGTATGCCACATGATGATGATTATGATGATGGTGATGATGATGATGATGATGAACTATTTGGACAATAGAAACAAGAAAAAGAGTTCTTAATATTATGTAGAGCCAGTATTAACATATGGATGTATGACAACAAAGAAGAAAATCACTGGAGGCTTTAGAAATGTGGTTTTACAGAAGAATGTTGAGAATAGCATGGACAGATAAGAAGAGTAATGAAAACGTTCTGAAAGAGGCCAAAGTAAAAAGAGAGCTCATTTCCAAAATTAGGAAGAAACAATCGTCAATTTTTTACCTTGTAATTAGAAGGGAACAGCTGGAATATATTGTGACAACTGGGAAAATTGTGGGACGAAGGTTTGGAATAAAGATACAAAACAACTAAAGAGAATGACTTTGCAGAAGGCCAACAACTGAAATAATAAATAACTGTCGAGATCGATAGTTGTGGAGAGACATGATCAACTACGCCAGCAGTTGGCATGGTACTTGATGACGATGAACTACTTTTATTACGTTGCTTGTATCTTATAATTATTATATCTATTCCCTTACTTCCTTCAAGAGGTAGGGTTCGATCCCAATCGACGGCTTCCGGATCACCCAGCCTTTAATGGGTACCGGAATTTTTTCTGAGAAAGTAACGCAGCACGGGCGTAATACTGACCACATTACCACCAGAAACATGTGCCGTAGGTCCGTAAAAATTTTGGTCACTAACACCATATTTTCTATACACCATTTGGCGTGACGGGGGTACATTACTTTTTTTTTTTTTACTTAGTTCCTTACAGTGCAATTAGTTTATGGTGGTGTCTTGGTTCGCCACAGATCTTCTCATTATCAGTTCGCATTCTCTGCGAGAAAGAGGTTAATGTTTATCTGGGTTTCCTATAGCAACATTGTTGCTAGACTTTGTGACATTATGCAGTGCAACTATTTTTATATGTTGTCGATGAGCGTGAACTATTGTAGTTTTTTTGTTGTTGTATATTGTTTATTGTTGTTGTTCCTGCTTCGAGCTGTTGTATAAATGTTGTATATTGTATATTGTTGTTTCTTGTCCGAGTTGTTGTATAAATGTTGTATATTGTATATTGTTGTTCCTGGTCCGAGTTGTTGTATAAATGTTGTATATTGTATATTGTTGTTCCTGGTCCGAGTTGTTGTATAAATGTTGTATATGGATATTGTTGTTCCTGGTCCGAGTTGTTGTATAAATGTTGTATATTGTATATTGTTGTTCCTGGTCCGAGTTTTTGTATAAATGTTGTATATTGTATATTGTTGATCCTGGTCCGAGTTGTTGTATAAATGTTGTATATGTATATTGTTGTTTCTGGTCCGAGTTGTTGTATAAATGTTGTATATTGTATATTGTTGTTCCTGGTCCGAGTTGTTGTATAAATGTTGTATATGTATATTGTTGTTCCTGGTCCGAGTTGTTGTATAAATGTTGTATATTGTATATTGTTGTTCCTGGTCCGAGTTGTTGTATAAATGTTGTATATGGATATTGTTGTTCCTGGTCCGAGTTGTTGTATAAATGTTGTATATTGTATATTGTTGTTCCTGGTCCGAGTTGTTGTATAAATGTTGTATATTGTATATTATTGTTCCTGGTCCGCGTTGTTGAATAAATGTTGTATATTGTATATTGTTGTTCCTGGTCCGAGTTGTTGTATAAATGTTGTATATTGTATATTGTTGTTCCTGGTCCGCGTTGTTGTATAAATGTTGTATATTGTATATTGTTGTTCCTGGTCCGAGTTGTTGTATAAATGTTGACTATTGTTGTTCCTAGTCCAGTTGTTGTATAAATGTTGTATATTGTATATTGATGTTCCTGGTCCGGGTTGTTGTATAATTGTTGTATACTGTTGTTCCTAGTCCAGTTGTTGTATAATTGTTGTATATTGTATATTGATGTTCCTGGTCCGGGTTGTTGTATATTGTTGTTCCTGGTTCGGGTTGTTGTATAATTGTTGAATATTGTTGTTTCTGGTCCGGTTCTTGTATTTTGTTATTGTTTTTCTCTATTTCTCTTCTTAATCACGACAGTCTCAATATTTTTTTTTCTCTTCTCATTTTCGTTCTCTCCAACTTTTACATTATTATATGTTCGCTATTTCTTTCACTTTATTCGTCCCTCGACCCTGGTCTGCTTTTACCTCTGCAATATTAATGTTATCTCTCATACTCTTATTCTTCCAATCATATCCCTCTTATTTAATTAATTTTTCCTCTCAGTCACGTCCTCCACAGTCAAGTCGATAGATCATCTTTCTTGCACGACAGACAAGTTCAGAATGCCGTGAACCCCTTCATGAAGGCCTGCAACACTCATGTCACACACTAGCGAAAGCACTAGAGATGGCTTCAGTTCGGATCGACTGTTTTCGTAGCACCGGCGAAGATCTTGACCCCAATATTCTTTTTTCGCCTCTTTGCCATCTGTCTCTTTCAAGTTTCTCCTGTCCCTTCACTAGAATTTATATTGTCTTTACAATATATTTCTGTTTACTTCATTTTCATGTTCTTTTATCCCTTGAAATATTCCCTGCCTCTTTCTCTTTTGTTTCTCCAATACTTTTTTTCTCTGTCACTATTCCAATCCTTCTCCTCTTTACCACAAACTTTTTTCTAAGATCTCTCTTCTACATTCACTTCTCTTTCACCGTAATCACATTTAAATTCACCCGCACCACCTCTTACCATGCTTCTGACCCATTCATGCAACGCTTGTAATTACTCTATAGGAATTATATCTACTTTCTCCTTGTATTACTACGCTCGTGCACTCTTCACCTCCTAACACAAATCCAGACATTTCACCTATCATTAATTAGTTCCCAGCTGGAGTGGAAATTATGTTTGTGTCTACTCGCTACATGTCTTTCTTCCTTTCAACGCTCCCGTGTCTGTGTTAATCGAAAAAGTATGTATACTACTCTGTATATATGTGCATTCCTTCCCACCACATTAATCCTTTTTATTAGCTTGAAGAGCGTGCGACACTAAGTGAAAATATATGTTAATATGTCGATGTCCTCTTTTATTCTTGTTTCCCCTGTCAATGTGTTTGTATATGCAACGTTATAGATAGGGAGTGTAAAGTTGTAGCTTCATATTCAACACAATGTCTCCAACTGTTTTCTTTTATGCTAGTGAGGAGAAATAACAAGGAAGAGAAATGAGCATACATTAGAAAATGGCATGTTGAAAGATATCATCACTCTCATTGAGTGCCATCTCCGCATCGAAGGTTGGCTACCATGGAGCGCAGTTCTCTTGCTTTGTTAGTGCAGGTTGTCATAGGCTGACTTGTCCATCGTTTGATGTTACTCGTCCATGTTAGTCTTGGCCTGCCTCTGCCTCTTTCACCTTGTATTTTCCCCTCCAAGATTACTTTTAGTACGCTGTTGTGTCTTTTAACATGCTACAAAAATCTTATTTGTCATGTTTGAATTGTGTTTAGTAGTTCTCTTTTCATTTTTGTTGTTTTAAGACTATTCTTCTACAAAGCACCATATCAAAGTCTTCAATTTTCTGACTATTTTCTTGTCCAGTGTCCATGTTTCTGCACCATACAAAAATGTATACATGTGTGTGTGTATAAATATATATATGGATAAAACAATTTAAAGAGAGAAAACAAAAGCAAAGAAAGAAAGGTAAATAATATATTTTAAAGCGATAGTTAAGGAGAAAAAAGAATGTAGAGTGAAAAGGAAAGAAACATAAAAACAATGTGATAGAGAGAGAGAGAGAGAGAGAGAGAGAGAGAGAGAGCGAGAGACAGATACAGACAGAGAGAAGGGGAAATGAAATTAAAAGCTTTAAAGAAAGACTGAGAGAGAGAAATACCTGGAGTGAAAAAGAGGGTGAGAGAAGAACAGAAATTTACAAAATAAGAAAACTCACGAAAAAGAGAGACAGGGAGACAGGGAGACACAGAGAGAGAGAGAGAGAGAGAGAGAGAGAGAGAGAGAGATAAAGAGAGAGAATTAATAATTGTTAATGTATATACGATAAAGAGATAAAGAAAGAGTGAGAAGGAAAGAGCGGCAACAGTGAAGAACATAAGAGATGAAAGGGATGGGCAGAGAGTAAGAAAGAGACCCAATGCCCCCTAACATAATAATTCTTGCACGTGTATATAAATATATATATATGCATATATCATCATCGTCATCATTGAGTGCCGTCTCCGTAAAGAAGGTTGGCTACCATGGAGCGCCATTCTGCTCTGTCTCTTGCTTTGATGGTGCAGGTTGTCATAAGCTGATTTGTCCATCTTTTGATGTTACTCGACCATGTTAGTATTGGTCTGCCTCTGCCTTTTTTTACCTTGTATTTTCCCCTCCAGGACTACTTTTAGTAGGCTGTTGTGTCTTTTAACGTGGCCCACAAATTGCATTTGTCTTGTTTGAATTGTGCTTAGCAGTTCCCTTTTCATTTTTAGTTGTCTTAAGACTTCATCGTTTGTTTTCTTTTCCTTCCATTCCATTCTACCTATTCTTCTATATATCCACATTTCAAAGACTTCAATTCTATGTTCTGTTTTCTTGTCTAATGTCCATGTTTCTGCACCATATAGGAAAATTGAGAAGATATATATGCATATATATAATAAGGAAAGTAGTATTGACGGAGACAGAAAGGTAATGAACAGTTTATAAAGTGAGAGAAAAAGACAGAGAATAACAAATAATTTGAAAGTGATAAAGAAATGACAACAGAGAGCAAGAGAGAGAGAGAGAGAGAGGGGGGGGGGAGTGAAAAAATGGGGGGGGGGAAGAGATTTATATTATATTCTCAAAAAAATACCACATTGATTTATTCCTCCCGGCTGAGTGAGAGAAACAGCTAATACCCACATTGTAAAAGTGTCGGCTTTCAGGAACTTCCATAGATAGACACCTGTTTTGGCAATACCTGAATCTAAGTCACGTGAGAGGTAAATGCGCATGCGTGTATGCAACGCTCTAGGGTAACTAATGATCCCCACAACAAGGCATTAATAACATACTCTGTGGTTCAATGAAGTGTCTTCTAACAGAGGCCATTTTGTATTATTTTTCTTTCAGTGGTTTTCATGTCTGTGACTACTAAAGACCCTCTTGTGCAACAAGTGTATGTTAAGTTAAAGTGAGAAAGAAAGTTCGGCGCTATATAGAGCCAGTTTTGGCCTATGGAAGGGAATCATGGACAGTTGAGAAACAAATGAAGTGACGGTTAGATGTCATACAGATGTGACTTATAGAAGAATGTTCAGAGTTCCCTGGACAGCTAAAAAGACCAACGAGGACATTTTCAAAGAGACCAACACACAAAAAGAGAGTTCCTAAGAAACATCAGAATAAAAAAACAATCAACATTTTTGCAGCACAGCATGAGAAAAGAACAACTTTAGTACTTGGATACAACTGGCAAAATAGAGGGAAAGAGAGAGCACGGGCAACAAATAGTGACGATATTGGATAGCTTAGTAATATAATTGTGGAAGGACATGATCGCCTAGGTCAACCGGTATGGCATATGCTGATGATGACGACTAAAGATACACATTTGTTGAACATAAATTGTATGTCACATACATTGTATGTTCTTGGCACAGCCTTCTTTTCATTAAACCAGATGCATTCCCTATATTTAAGACCACTAAAGGTAAAGTACGAGAATTGAATCGGTATCTCAGCACGCGAGTTTTCACCCATATGTGCTCAGCCGCCTATCCAGAAGTGTTCGGAGACTTCTGGATAGTGTCACTTCAAGCATTGAAACTCACGATGCGAGGCGTGTTATTCATTCCTCACTTTTCCAGAGTGCTATCCTGATACCCATTTATGGCAGCGGCTGGGTCCACCACGGAGGTATTTCTTTCTAACCACGAGTAAAATTCACAGTGCAACCAAAGGGAATCGAACACCGGTTGCCCGAACTTCGGTAGCCCAATCGGGTGGTTTTCCCAACTAGGCTACCGAGGCCCCAAAGACCCCTATTTTCAGGATCCCTTTACCATATCTTTCTGGTAAGTAAAGTAAAGAGCCCCCGTCATGCCAAGTGGCGTATAGGGAATATGGTTTTAGTGACCATAAATTTTACACACCTTCAGCAGATGATTTTTGGGGTAATGTGGTCGGAGTTACTCCCGTGCCGCTTTACTTTCCCAGAAAAAAATCCGGTACACATTTAAGGCTGGGTGAACCCGGAAGTCGTCGGTTGAGATCGAATATTTTTCTGATACTTAAGTCCATTGACACAGCCGTGTGGCTACCGGGGTCTTGATCACGGCCAGGGGATAAAAGAAGAGAACCATCGGCACCAGCCGCGCGTGTAGTAAGAAGCGACAACGGAGTTTGGGGGCAACATCTTCTCCAATTCTGCGGAAGTTTGTGCTTCTGTGTTGAAGCCATCTTTAGTGCTTTCGCTAGTTGATATGGCGAGCATGCTTCTTGTTGTGGGAGCGGCGATAGCTCAGTGGTTAGTGAACTGGACTAAAAAGGACAAGAGGTAGGGTTCGATCCCAATCTATGTATTCCGGGTTCACCCAGCCTTAAATGGGTACCGGATTTTTTCTGGTAAAGTAAAGCGGCACGGGCGTAATACCGACCACATTACACCAAAAATCATGTGCTGAAGGTCTGTAAAATTGATGGTCACTAACACCATATTCCCTATACGCCACTTGGCGTGACGGGGGTACTTAACTATATTTTTATGCTTCTTGTTGTGGCATGTGCTGAAGAGAAGATCAGAGAAATATAATATAGATGTTTGTGACCACGAAGATGATCAGTCGACTAAGTGACAAAACGACTATATTCTATTACAACAAATTTCTCTTCCTTTTTTAAAATCCATAAACTGTTTTAAAAGGATGCTCCTAACTCATCCTGCACTCCCATTCTCTCTACCTAGTACCCCAACACTAAAGGAGCCCACCTCCTATATTTTGTAGAAATTAGATTCATTTGATACTCTATTTACTTTACTCTAAGCGTCTGTGCAATACCTCCTGAAATTTCCCACTGATATATGACCCCTTCTATTGACATATGTTGACACTTCCTAAATTGTTGGTACTCTTCTATAAAAAAAATTAGTCCGACAGCTTCACGGCTTCTCTGTCAGTATAGATCCTGGCTAAGTCCACTCATTTTATGCTTTTCTTTATCAGCATAGATTACAGCCGATTCTTAGTCATCCATATTTTTGTTAGCACAAACCATTTCCAAGTCCCCTACAGTCAACCTTATTTTTGTCAGCATAGACCGTAGTCACGTTTTGATCAGTCATCCTTATTTTTGTCATCATAGCTCATCATAGTCAAGGTCTCCTCATTCATCCTTATATTTTTATCAGCATAGATAATAGCCACGGTCTCCTCAGTCATCCGTATATTTTTATCAGCATATATAATAGCCGAGTTCTCCTCAGTCATCCGTATATTTTTATCAGCATATATAATAGCCAAGTTCTCCTCAGTCATCCGTATATTTTTATCAGCATATATAATAGCCAAGTTCTCCTCAGTCATCCGTATATTTTTATCAGCATATATAATAGCCAAGTTCTCCTCAGTCATCCGTATATTTTTATCAGCATATATAATAGCCAAGTTCTCCTCAGTCATCCGTATATTTTTATCAGCATATATAATAGCCAAGGTCTCCTCAGTCATTTTAATTTTGTCAGCATAGATCATAGTCAAGTTCTCCTTAGTCAATCTTGTTTATGTCAGCATAGATAATAGCCAGTATAAGTGAAAAAAAAAGTAAAGCACCCCCGTCACGCCAAGTGGCGTATAGGGAAATATGGTGTTAGTGACCCTATATTTTACAGACCTTCAGCACATGATTTTGGTGTAATGTGGTCAGTATTACGCTCGTGCTGCTTTACTTTCCCAGAAAAAAATCCGGTACCCATTTAAGGCTGGGTGAACCCGGAAGCCGTCGGTTGGGATCGAACCCTACCCCTTGTCCGTGGTAGTCCAGTTCACTAACCACTGAGCTATCGCGGCTATGCTCCTCATTAATCCTTTTTTTGTGTCAATAACATTTTTTTTTAAATTTCTCATTCTATTTCCATATTATTTTGTTTCAGAAATGTCATTATTGGATAGCTATGTAGTGGTAATTTTTATCTCAGTCTCTCTCAGTCAATCTTATTTTTGTCAGCATATATCCAAGTCAAGTCTCACTCAGTCAATCTTATTTTTGTCAGCATATATCCAAGTCAAGTCTCACTCAGTCAATCTTATTTTTGTCAGCATATATCCAAGTCAAGTTTCCCTCAGTCAATCTTATTTTTGTCAGCAATATATCCAAGTTAAGTCTCCCTCAGTCATCTTTATTTATATCAGCACAGACCGACCCAGTCTTCTCCAGCCATTTTTATTATTCAACTTTTTCATTTTCTTTCAGACAAGGCCAGTGTCTTCAAAAGCCCTCGTCATTTCTCTTTTCCGCGTATTTCTTGACCTTTCATGTTTCATGTTTCTCCACTAAACGTTCTGAAAGAGGCCAAAGCAAAAAGAGAGCTAATTTCCAATATTAGGAAGACACAATCATCATTTTTCGGCCATGTAGTGAGAAGAGAACAACTGGAATATATTGTAACAACTGGGAGAATTGAGGGACGAAGAGATAGAGGGAAGCAAAGAGAAAAAATACAATACAGCTTAAGAGAATGGCTTAGCAGAAGGTCAACAACAAAAATGATAAATAACTGTCGAGATCAAAAGTTGTGGAGAGACATGATCACCTACGTCAGCAGGCCCGGTACTTGATGATGATGTTTCTCCACCTATTCTATACCAGAGCCTGTCCCTATGCTTGCATCAGGTTTTCTTGATTTGTGACAAATGCATTCCCATTTAAAGTCACTTGTTTGATGTGTTTGCGCTCCTCCTGATAGTCAACCTTTATATCATAATATCCCCCATTATTCTTTTCAAGCTCTGTGGATGAAGTTTCCAATTTTACTGCTTCTTAATTGCCTTTCTTTGGTACTTTTCTTCTTTTTTGTGCCACGAAAATCTTAGTTGTATTTTTACTGCTTGTGTTTGTAAGATCATCTCGTATCGTCTTCCTCGATATCTTGTTTCTTTTGAACAAATAGACGATCCTTGTCTTTAATCTTATTCTCGAGGCTTTTACTACGTGTAGTGTCATTTCTCAAAGGTCACATCCTTATGTGTATGTGTTAAATATAACACTATATGTTCCTCTGTTCTATTGTTATTTTTCTTTTTATTTGCATATATAAATATATACATATATATATATTTATATATATATATATATATATATATATATATATATATATGCTGCGTATATGTGCATATATATGCATATATATAGATCGAGCTGGAACACATTTCAGTAAACTTTTAGGACTAACAATCCCGACATACAAATTACAAATTTTACAAGTTTACGAAGACTAGATTTACTACAAGTTTAGTCTCATGATATGGTTGTTGATAGCGATAATGAAAATGTAAGAATATCCAAACTTGACAGACTTGGTATATTACGGTTTCGCCGCCCCATGTGATGATATGATAGGGAACAGGTAAATAATTGCAATGCTGCGGTAAAGCTGGTAGCAGGAGCAAGTAGTGGGGTGTGACGTACACTCCTACAAGGTATGGTGACAGCTTTACGAAAAAGGGACACAACAAAATACTAACGTTTCGGCCTACACGCGGCCTTCCTCAGAAAACGCGAACAACATAAACAAACAACAAAGTAAAGTAAACTCTATTACATCTAGGTTGAGAGGGCCAAGTAAAACAATAAGAAATAAACAGAGGGATAAGAGATGAAATGATAGAACGAAACAAAGATGTGTTATATGCCGTAGGAATAAAAATAGCTAAAATGTGAACATTCTATGATAGGTCTAGGTCTTTCATGTTTCCTGTTTCCCCACTGGTTCCATGCTAGAGCCTGTCATCCTATGCTGGCATCAGTTTTCTTGATATATGAAATCTGTGAACTTTCCGGTAATTTTATTAAGAAAATGTGGAGATCGACAGACATTGCTTACCAATAAGTGCTCACTGTAAATTTACTTTTGTTTCAATTTTTGTTGTTTGGGTACAAATATGGCCCAAAACAGAATTGGTTATTTTAGTAACTTTAGTTTCTGAGTCATGCAATAGGAGTCCAACAAACAAAGTTTTTGATTGCTTAAATATATATATATATATATATATATATATATATATATATATATATATATATATATATGTATATATGTAACGGGTCCGTTGGTCATAAACGTTTGTGCAAACTCGATCCGACTTAATATAAATAAACTTATAATTTAAAAAAAAAACTTATTAACAACTTAACTAAGTCTATACATGTGTTATGTTTCATTTGATTTCTCCATTATCAGTTTTTTGGTCTATTATTTTTGTTATATTTTTTTATGAACCCTGCTATTGTATATGTTATGTTTTATCTGTGTAATAAGCCATATGTTCGTGTAGATTATCTTTTAATTATTTTCTTAATTATGATATTTAAAAAAAAAGAAGCCACATGTACTTGGTATAGGTGAAACAAACACAACATATGTCCAGTAGTCTTTACATTTTGAAGATGTGATGCTGAAGTGGTTGTGGATTTCCCCACTTGTCGAATGGGTCAGAGTTGAAATTTCGAGTGTAGTTTTTCATTTATTTATTTTGTCATTTTTCCCGACACAATTTTAGTGTCAGTTTAGCTTCAGAAAATTAGTGTCATAATTTTTTTCCTGTTTTAAAGTACGACCGTCTAGCATGCTATTGAGGGCATCGTCTACAGGTCAGGTAACAGTCTCACACACACTCTCACACAAACACGTGTGTATTTAATCGTATATGATTTCTTTCAATGAATGACCATACTTCTTTTACTTACAGAATACTTTTTTTTCAAACTGAGGTCACTAAGTTGAACAGCGATCATGTAATTATTTCAATTACATGATCACTGTTCAACTTAGTGACCATCTAGTTCCATGCACCAGTGCATGACAAGCGCATAGATTCTACGGGAAATCAGTTGTTCCAGACTGTGCGAAGCCATCATTGCACCACCGCTTGTGCACCAAACTTGCAACGTTATAAGAACTACAGCTCGACATGAACGATGTGACAGGCTGAACCAGACATAATGTCCAACTTTAATTCCACCTCCTGGGCTGTGACCTGCTGTTTTCCAGTTTCCACATTCTCCATGGAGGAGGCGTTGTCGTTTGTGACAGCTTGACCTCGGCGAGGACAATTCTCTACACTATTCACCTAGTTCTGTCAGTACACTCATACACTTATCTATGACTCATACATCTTCCACTGAATCTTCATCCGATGATGAATCTCTACAGACTTCACGCATTCTTTTCTTCTTCTTCTTTCCTTTCTTATTTGCCTTTCAACGTCGAAAGGAGAGGTGATGTGCTAATTTTCCATCGATTCATCTTTTCAATGGTCGACCCTTGGGTCTGGTGTTCTCGCAACGTTTGTTAAGGGCTCGTTGTGTTGGGTTTTAGTCATTCTGCCTTGTCACGTGGCTAAAACATTTTATATTTGTAAAAAAATATATTCTATGGCGGAGGCTCAGGCATTCGCTAAACAAAAATATCACATTTACCTGCACTTTCAGACGCATTCATGCAAGGGTGTCATCACCACCTGGTCGAAAATATTGTTCCCGTGTTACTATGCGTGTCATAGGTGTGCATGCGCCATCTATTGACAAGTAGCTCAACACAGCACTCCCACACACAAGACACACAATGATACTGGCCATGGGCGTATTTTTAGTAGTACGGATATATATATATATATATATATATATATATATATATATATATATATATATATATATGAAAATTGTGTTGCATATTTGTCGCTTTAACTGACCTGTATTTTTACTTTATGTTCTTAAAAAAAAATGTAGTCGGTTAATAGTAGAAAAACGTAACATAGTTTAAAAAAAAAAGTAAAGAGCCCCGTCACGCAAAGTGGCGTATGAGGGAATATGGTGATAGTGACCATAATTTTTTACAGACCTTTAGCATATGATTGTTGGTGTAATAAAAACGTAACATAGGAACTATTAATGTTGCTGTGAAGAATAACAAGGTTAAATGAGTAAGAAAACACAGAATGAGAGAAAAGGAAGCGTGGGTGGAGGATATAATCGAAAAAGAAATATTTTAATTAAGTAAAAATAGACCAGAAATAAGGAATTACTAAGTTTGACAAGAATAATTCGAGTTGATCCTTCCTGGCACAGAAATGGCGTACGAGTTATCTTGTTCATGGATTGTGTTCCTTAGTGCCAGGTACAAAACAAAGTGCAGGCTAGGTTATAATACTTGTAGCTACATCATGGCACCCGCACGTGCTAATTTGTTTGCATTGCTGTTTTGTACTTTTAGTTCAGCATGTTCCTTTTTTTAAAAGTATAAATCTCCGTCTACATTAGCTCTTCAATTATTTCTCTTCATCCACTACCCTAATACAATCTTCATCCCAACGTTGTGCTACCAATGGGGACTGGACCCTAGATGCAAGAATAATAAGAAAAAATAACCTCTACCGAGATGAAATGTGTTAGACGAATGATAGGAAACAATCTGAGAGATAAGATCAGAAAAGAAGAACTGATAAAAAAGCTAGGAATAGCTCCCCGCCATAGAATATAAAAGGAAACAACAGATAAAATGGTTTGGCCACGTGACAAGGCTGAAAGAACAAAACACAACACAACGAGCCTTCAAAAAACGTTGTGAGAACACCAGACCCAAGGGTCGACCACGAAAAAGATGGGTCGATGGAATATTAGAAACACTAGGAAACATAAAAGCAGCAGCGGCGAACAGAAGAGCAAAAGACCGCAAAATATATTTTTAATTATTATTAATATTTTAAAACGATTTTTTCGCGCTATTCGAGTGCATATATATGATTTCAACACATTATTTTTGTACCGGGTTTGCCTTCCCTCTTAGCTTCATGCTCCTTCAACCAACTAGCTAATATGTTTCGAAGTCCAGCTCAATGAAGTTATTTAAGATCTTGAACACCTTTAGTTCACTGATCTTGGTGCTCGCTTCGGTGCATTGTTAATTCATCCGGGTGATCAGAATATTCTATTCGTGTATTTATACGCGTGTTCAGAAAGTTCTATTTGTTAATTCATCCGCGTGTTCAGAATGTTCTATTTGTTTATTCATACGTGTGATCAGTTTATCAGTTGATACATATTGTCCAAATTCTTCCGTTTCTATTTCATTTATTGTTTAGTTTACGTGGTATATTTATTAACCTTTCAAACCGGGTTGGAAAAAAAACTGTAGAAAGTCGAGAGGACACAATTTATCAGCTTTGAGGTAAGCAGCAACTAGACAAACCGATTTTTCTTAGGGTGGCTAAAACTAATATTTGTTTACTCTGTTATTGTTCGTGGTTTTGAAATAGTATGTATTTTCAAAGAAACTGATGATAAGGTTGTTGGAAAAAAAAAAAAAGTAAAGTACCCCCGTCAGGCCAAGTGCCGTATACGGAATGTGGTGTTAGTGACCATAAATTGTACAGACCTTCGACACATGATTTTTGGGGTAACGTGGTCGGCATTACGCCCGTGTCGCTTTACTTTCCCAGAAAAAAATCAGGTACTCATTAAAGGTTGGGTGAACCGGAAGCCGTCGGTTGGGATCGAACCCTACATCTTGTCCTTTGTCGTCCAGTTCACAAACCACTGAGCTATCGCGGCTCCCAAGGTCGTTGAATGGCGTATATATTTGTTTAACGTTTCTTTCTTCTAACCTGATTTTAATATTTATATATTGTTTTCATATATGACCTTTTGCGAAGTCACTGGAGATTCGCACAAGCCAAGAATATTTTTAATAAATTGAGAAATGCGTTATGCCAAAGGTTATTACCGTTGTGTGGAGATAGGCACAAATATCAAATATTAGTCCTGACCACCGTCATTTTCCATCATTTTAATGTGTTGTGTTGTCTGACTTGGAATTTTGTGTTTAATTTGTATAATTTCTATGCTATACCTGGTGAAGGTTTTTTGTCGGTACGTTGTAGTTTGTCTTATCATTCTATTAATTTGAGGGAGCCACGATAGCACAGTGGTTAGTGAATTGGACTACAAAGGACAAGAGGTAGGGCTCGATCCTAACCGACGGTTCCAGGTTCACATAGCCTTTAATGGGTACCGGATTTTTTTTCTGGGAAAGTAAAGCGGCACGGGCGTAATACCGACCATATTACCCCACAAATCATGTGCTGAAGGTCTATAAAATGTATGGTCACTAACACCATATTCCCTATACGCCACTTTGTATGACGGGGGCTCTTTACTTACTTTTATACCATTTTATGACTAATTTATATAGTATCATTGAAAATTACGAAAATAATCTTACAGCGCTATATGAATCAGTGCAGCTTTATGGTTGAGGATCATGGACAGTAAACAAAGAGGTACAACACCGTACAGAATCAGTTGAGGTATAGTTTTTTTTCGAAGGATGGTAAAGATACTGTGGACAGTAAAACAATCAAATAAAAAGGTAACAAACGATGCAAATGAAGCGAGGAATATTTTAGTTTTAAAATAGGCTTAGGTTTCCCTGATTTGTGGGGTAGGTTAGTGGAAGAGGTAGTCTTTGGTAATAACAGAAAAATAGAAGGCAGGCGAGATAGAGTGGAAAAGATGCTGGGTGGTATTGATGGTGTGCCACGAGGAAAGGTATCGACGCCGAAACTGTTGCACGTAGCACAGGATTGAGGATTATGTAGAAATATGATATTAGACGACATGGACGATGAACGAATATCATCACATGAGGTCAGCAACTGTAACTATCTAACTCTGTTTCTTGAGCAGCTTGTCTCATGGCCGATGTTACCAATATTTGAAATGGAAATCGGCTGCAGAACGAACAAGGCAAAATCTATGTGGAAAGGGTCTCGTTTCTTTATTTATGCGTAATTTATTTTTCAGCTAACTTTCACTTTATTTCATTTACAAATGTTTATATGCCGTTTCTAATACACATGTTAATGTATGTTTCTGTGCTAAACGCATGTTTATAATTACGTTACAAATTCATGAACTCAGTTTATACACTGGGTATTTTCCTCTCTGTATTGTATGTGCACAAATTTAACTATATTATCGAACTTCTTCATGCCTTTATTCATTTATGCCGTTGTTGTCTTGAAAGCTTTTTGTTGTATCTTTCCTTATTTTGAAAATGTTTAGTATTCATGTTATGTGTTTTATGTCCTAGAAAATCACCTGATGCTGTAGAAATGTGGTTTTACAGAATAATGTTGAGAATACCATAGACAGCTAAGACGAATAATTAAAACGTTCTGAAAGTGGCCAAAGCTAAAAGAGAGCTTGTATCCAATATTAGGAAGAAACAATCATCATTTTTTGGCCATGTCATGAGAAGAGACGAGTAGCATGGACGAGTAACATTAAAAGATGGACAAATCAGCCGATGACAACCAGCACCATCAAAGCAAGAGACAGAGCAAAATGGCGCTCCATGGGAGCCAACCTTCATTGCAGAGACGGCACTCGATGATGATGATGAATGAGTAGAGAACAGCTGGAATATATTGTAACAACTGAGAAAATTGAAGGACGAAGAGATAGAGGGAAGCAAAGAGAAAAGATACCTGACAGCTTAAGAGAATGGCTTGGCAAAAGGTCAACAACAGAAATGATAAATAACTATCGAGATAGAAAGTTGTGGAGAGACATGATCACCTACGCCAGCAGGCATGGTGCTTGATGATTTCATGTCCTACAACTCTGCTCTTGTTGACCTCAGTAATTAATTATTGTCGCTCTTTAGGCTGGCTGCATGTAATGCTGTAACATCAGCAAATCAGAAGTCGTTAATTTCCTTTTGTGTATAACGCAGTTATTTCATTGATGTCTATCGTGTATTACACAGTTTTCTCTTTGTATATATTACTATTAATTAACAAACACGAAAACAAAAGTGCATCACTGTCTAACTTTTTCTTTTTATGTCTTTAGCCATAATAAGTGCAGCGTTTTTTCACAGTTACATTTAATCACCGCGGTTTGATCTTAGATGAAGTAAAATATTAGTCTTGCATGTGTTTTATCTAGCAGTCTGTATCTCTTTCAGACATTCTGTAAGTTGCACTCTCTCAAAAGAGCTTTAATTTAGTTTAAAAAAAAAAAGTAAAGTACCCCCGTCACGCCAAGTGGCGTATAGAAAATATGGTGTTAGTGATCATCAATTTTACAGACCTTCCGCACATGATTTTTGGGGTAATGTGGTCGGTATTACGCCCGTGCCGCTTTACTTTCCCAGAAAAAATGCGCTACCCATTTAAGGCTGGGTGAGCCCGGAGGGCCGTCGGTTGGAATCGAAACCTACCCCTTGTCCTTTGTAGTCCAGTTCACTAACCACTGAGCTATCGCGGCTTCTGCGTTAGTTTAGCCTGTGCTTAAATCTTTCTCTCCCTCTCCCTCTCTCTCTACCTCTCCCTCTCTCTTTCTCTCTATCCCTCTCTATCTCTATCTCTCTTTCCCTCTCTCTCTTTCTCTCCCTCTCCCTCTCTCTCTCTACCTCTACCTCTCCCTCTCTATCCCTCTCTATCTCTGTCTCTCTCTCTTCCTCTCTCTCTCTCTCTCTCTCTAACTCACCACGTTAGAATCTTAGTTTTATTTACATTGAGTCTCAGGCAACTTTACCATAAAAAACTACCAGTCGTTGCTCAGTGCTTGGTTAATTTAATTACTTCCTACGCCATCATACCAAAAAATGTGTACCTAACTCGTTAAGTTAATGAAAATTGCATCAACTAGAAATAACCCTAGCAGACTTCTACCATACACATTTTACCACTTCGTGTAATGTTTCGCATCGACTTATGTCGATAAAGAACACATTGGAGCTATTCCCTATTTGAACTTGGTTCGACCGTCGTTAATGAGACTAATAGAAACCTTACGGTGCTTGCTCTAGGAAGGACTTGGATGTCGTTGTGCCTAAACAGCCAAGGGAGATAATATTAAATTGAAGTTAGACTTGTGAAGCCGTCCATTATGAATTGTGTTTTGCCTAATATTTTACAGTAAGTTCAGATGTTTTGAGGCGTAGGCTGTTCTGAGGCGTAAGTTATTTTGAGTCGTAAAAGTTTGAAACTAAAACACTTGAAATAATAAATTTCAACATCTACTTTTCAACAGTGAGGCACAGTGAGAAGTTGTGTCACTTGCTTTAAAAAAAAAAACAAAAAAACAAGTCAAGTCAAAAATGATGCCACCTACTTAGCTAACGGGAGCCGCCATAGCTCAGTGGTTAATGAACTTGACTACAAAGGACAAGAGGTAGGGATCGATACCAACCGATGGCTTCCGGGTTCATCCAGCCTTAAATGGGTACCGGATTTTTTCTGGGAAAGTATAGTGGCATAGGCGTAATACCGACCACATTACCCCAAAATTCATGTGCTGAAGGTCTGTAAAATGTATGGTCACTAACACCATATTCTCTATATGCCACTTGGCGTGACGGGGGCTCTTTACTTTTTTTTTTCCTAACTACTTAGCTAAAGCAAAAAAAAAAAAAAAAAAGAAAACAAGTCAAAAGTGTTGCCACCTACTTCGCTAAAGCAAAAAAACACGTGAAATCAAAATTTCTGCTACCCACTATGTTAATGAAAAGAAAAACAAAAAAGATCAAATCAGAACTGTTGTCACTTGCTAATACAAAACTAAAACACATTACATGAGAAGTTATATATCTGCTACTTAAACACTGCAACACTTTAATTCATTAATTCTGAGCCCAACTATTGGAGACAATAACACCTTCTAAACCCCCAATCGGCATAAACTACTATAAGACTACCTTTAACATTTCTCTCCCCAGGTACAGGGACATTCGGCCGCGTTGTTCTCACTAGGCACAAGGAGACCAAAGAGTATTCAGCCTTAAAGGTCATGGCCATAACTCAGGTGATAAAGCTGAAGCAGGAGGACCATATCAAAGCTGAGAAACACATCCTGTCCTGCATCTCAAATCCTTTCATAGTAAATCTGTGAGTGTCTGTGTCTACATAACTGTATATTGTTATAAATCTGTAAGTATCTTTGTCTACATAACTGTATATTGTTATAAATCTGTGAGTATATGTGTCTACATAACTGTATATTTGTATAAATCTGTAAGTATCTTTGTCTACATAACTGTATATTGTTATAAATCTGTGAGTATCTTTGTCAACATAACTGTATATTGTTATACATCTGTAAGTATCTTTGTCTACATAATTGTATATTGTTATAAATCTGTGAGTATCTTTGTCTACGTAACTGTATATTGTTATAAAACTGCGAGTATCTTTGTCTACATAATTATATATTATTATAAATATGTGAGTATCTTTGTCTACATAACTATATATTATTATAAATCTGTGAGTATCTTTGTCTACATAACTGTATATGATTATAAATATGTGAGTATCTTTGTCTACATAACTATATATTATTATAAATCTGTGAGTATCTTTGTCTACATAACTATATATTAATATAAATATGTGAGTATCTTTGTCTACATAACTATATATTATTATAAATCTGTGAGTATCTTTGTCTACATAACTATATATTATTATAAATATGTGAGTATCTTTGTCTACATAACTATATATTATTATAAATCTGTGAGTATCTGTGTCTACATAACTATATATTAATATAAATATGTGAGTATCTTTGTCTACATAACTATATATTAATATAAATATGTGAGTATCTTTGTCTACATAACTATTTATTAATATAAATATGTGAGTATCTGTGTCTACATAACTATATATTATTATAAATCTGTGAGTATCTTTGTCTACATAACTATATATTAATATAAATATGTGAGTATCTTTGTCTACATAGCAATATATTAATATAAATCTTTGAGTATCTTTGTCTACATAACTATATATTAATATAAATATGTGAGTATCTGTGTCTACATAACTATATACTAATATAAATCTTTGAGTATCTTTGTCTACATAACTATATATTAATATAAATCTTTGAGTATCTGTGTCTACATAACTATATATTAATATAAATCTTTGAGTATCTGTGTCTACATAACTATATATTAATATAAATCTTTGAGTATCTGTGTCTACATAACTATATATTAATATAAATCTTTGAGTATCTGTGTCTACATAGCAATATATTAATATAAATCTTTGAGTATCTTTGTCTACATAACTATATATTAATATAAATCTGTGAGTATCTTTGTCTACATAACTATATATTAATATAAATATGTGAGTATCTTTGTCTACATAGCAATATATTAATATAAATCTGTGAGTATCTGTGTCTACATAACTATATATTATTATAAATATGTGAGTATCTTTGTCTACATAACTATATATTATTATAAATCTGTGAGTATCTTTGTCTACATAACTATATATTAATATAAATATGTGAGTATCTTTTTCTGCATAACTATATATTATTATAAATCTGTGAGTATCTTTGTCTACAAAACTATATATTATTATAAATATGTGAGTATCTTTGTCTACATAACTATATATTATTATAAATCTGTGAGTATCTGTGTCTACATAACTATATATTAATATAAATATGTGAGTATCTTTGTCTACATAACTATATATTAATATAAATATGTGAGTATCTTTGTCTACATAACTATTTATTAATATAAATATGTGAGTATCTGTGTCTACATAACTATATATTATTATAAATCTGTGAGTATCTTTGTCTACATAACTATATATTAATATAAATATGTGAGTATCTTTGTCTACATAGCAATATATTAATATAAATCTTTGAGTATCTTTGTCGACATAACTATATATTAATATAAATCTTTGAGTATCTGTGTCTACATAACTATATACTAATATAAATCTTTGAGTATCTTTGTCTACATAACTATATATTAATATAAATCTTTGAGTATCTGTGTCTACATAACTATATATTATTATAAATCTGTGAGTATCTTTGTCTACATAACTATATATTAATATAAATCTTTGAGTATCTGTGTCTACATAACTATATATTAATATAAATCTTTGAGTATCTGTGTCTACATAGCAATATATTAATATAAATCTTTGAGTATCTGTGTCTACATAACTATATATTAATATAAATCTGTGAGTATCTTTGTCTACATAACTATATATTAATATAAATATGTGAGTATCTGTGTCTACATAACTATTTGTGACTCCCAGCATTGCTGCAGAATTTTTGAAAGTGGGTTAGGATTCTTTTGATTTTCTCTTGAGTCTCAAGTGGAATATTGGAGTGCCTATGGATCAGTCCAGTGTTCAGTGATCTCCTTCTTCTTTCCTTCCTTATTTGTCTTCCAGCGTCGAGGAGAGATATAATTTGCTGTCTTTTGCTCTTCTGTTCGCCTCTGCTGCTGTTATGTTTCCTAGTGCATCTAATAATCCGCCAATCCATCTTTTCGTAGTCCGCACTTGTGTCTGGTGTTCTCGCAACGTTTATTGAAACCACGTTGTGTGGTGTTTTGATCGTTCTGCCTTGTCACATAGCCAAAATATTTTATCTGTTGTTTCTTTGTATGATATGTGGCGGGGGTTATTCCTAGCTTTTTTTTTTTTTATCATTTCTTCATTTCTGATCTTATCTCTCAGGCTGTTTCCTGTCATTCGGCTAACACGTTTCATCTCAGTAGAGGTTATTTTGCTTATTGTTTTTGCATCTAGAATCTAGGACTGGCATTGGTAGCACAACGTTGAGATGAACATTTAGTTTGTAGTGATCGTGGTCATAATAAAAACAAACAACCAAGTATTATTTCATCCTTCCTTTTCGTTAAAAACCAAAGTTAAAAAAGAATAATTAACATCATCATGTTCTTTACCGGCCGGCGTAGGCGACCATTTCCTTCCACAACTCACTGAACACAGTTCATTGTATCAATTCTTTGTTGACTGTTTACCGTGCCACGACACCAAGCCGTCTAGTATATTCTCTCCTTGTCATCCACGACCTCTCTTTCTTGGATTTTTCCAGTTGTAACTAAGTATTCCAACTTTCCTCATCTCATGTGTTCGAAAATGTCGATTGTTTCTTTCAGATGTAGGTTTTTTTTTTAAGGAACTCTCTTTTGTATTCGCCTCGATGTTATAATTTCCTCAAAAAAAAAAGAAAATGACTCATAACATCTCATTAACAATATAACATATCATTAAGAATATAACATCTCATTAACAATATATAATTTCATAAACAATATAACGTCGCTAATAAAGAAAGAGAAGAACAAAAATCCAGTAACCACCAGTGGCGTATATGAAATATAGTATCAATGCCCATAATTTGTTTGTTACCGGCAGTGATCTCCTACAGTGTGGTCTGCACTATGCCATTACTTTATTTTTTTTTGTTAGGAAAATCGGTACCGATTTAATGCTGTTCGAACATACAAGCAAAGATTGATTATCCGGAACCTAAAAAAAAACTTAAATAAATAACCCGACATCTTGTTCTATGTAGTTCTCACTAACTACCACTCTATTCCGACAACTAACAAGACTTCGTTATGAAATTAATTAAATTGAAAACATAAATATAAACATAAACATATAGCAGATGAATTTAAAAGAGGAGAGTGCAAAATTATACAAGTTCTAGTACTGGCACTCGGCAGTATCAAAACAACAAACGCGCCTAAGAGATAGGTAGAACAAAGGAGCTGACAGAAGTACAATAGCATGGCTATCTAGACTGTGTGAAGAAACACTCAGCTAGAGAAACACTCATTTAGGGAAACACTCAGCTAGGGAAGCACTCATCTAGGGAAACACCCAGGAAGGGAAACACTCATCTAGAGAAACACCCAGCTAGAGAATTGCTCAGCTAGATAGCTCAGGAACGTGTCATATATAAATGTTCCGAGAAAGATAATGCCAAAATGTACAAACATCGCTCCGAGGGAGAGAGACGCACAAAAGACGAGGAGATAACATAACAGAATGGACAAATCATAACTTCGTAAAACGTAGAACGACTCCGTCAGACAGAACGATAGAAGAATGTAGCAGCTTGCATTAACTCACAGCCAACTTCTCGAAAGTTACAATGACATCAACTCTGTCTTAACGAGCGAGAAGGTCAAAGGTTAAAAAAACAATCATCTAATTTTAGTGACAACTCCAGCTTTAGAGTTGCTCGATAGCTTTAGAGCAATTGAAAACATTCGCTTTTTTATAACTTTAGCGAAATTAAAAACATTAGTTCTTTATAACTTTGGAGCAATTTAGAATATTAGTTCTTTATAACTTTAGAGCAATTTAAAACATCAGTTTTTTATAACTTTAGAGCAATTTAAAACATCGGTTCTTTATAACTTCAGAGCAATTTAAAACAGTACAGCAGTTTAAAACATTAGTTCTTATAAATTTAGAGCAGTTTAAAACATTAGTTCTCTATAACTTTAGAGCGGTTTAGAATATTAGTTCTTTATAACTTTAGAGCAGTTTAAAACAATAGTTCTTTATAACTTCAGAGCAATTTAAAACATTACAGCAGTTTAAAACATTAGTTCTTATAAATTTAGAGCAGTTTAAAACATTAGTTCTCTATAACTTTAGAGCGGTTTAGAATATTAGTTCTTTATAACTTTAGAGCAGTTTAAAACAATAGTTTTTTATAACTTCAGAGCAATTTAAAACATTACAGCAGTTTAAAACATTCGTTCTTATAAATTTAGAACAGTTTAAAACATTAGTTCTCTATATTTTTAGAGCGGTTTAGAATATTAGTTCTTTATAACTTTAGAGCAGTTTAAGATATTAGTTCTTTATAACTTTAGAGCAGTTTAAAATATTAGTTCTTTATAACTTTAGAGTAGTTTAAAATATTAGTTCTTTATAACTTTGGAGAAGTTTAAAATATTAGTTCTTTATAACTTTAAAGTATTTAAAATATTAGTTCTTTATAACTTTAGGGCAGTTTAAAATATTAGTTCTTGATAACTTTGGAGTAGTTTAAAATATTAGTTCTTTATAACTTTAGGGCAGTTTAAAATATTAGTTCTGTATAACTTTAGAGCAGTTTAAAATATTAGTTCTTTATAACTTTAGAGCAGTTTAATATATTAGTTCTTTATAACTTTAGAGTAGTTTAAAATATTAGTTCTTTATAACTTTAGAGCAGTTTAGAACAATAGTTCTTTATAACTTTAGTGTTACAAATTTTAGTGGTTAAAGAAAAACTGACATAAATACCTTTAAAAGTACAGTTTAAACATTATTTTGTGTGTGTGTCTTTTTTAAATGATTATTTTGTTCCTGGTGTTCGTTAAAAGTCTGTTTCTCTGCCCCATCCTTAAAATTGCGTTAGGTAGGCGTAGGTTACGTTTTAACGTAGATTACAGCGATATCTGCAACTTTCAGCTCAACACAACCTACTTTGGCAGGGCATTTCTTACGTGCCAGTTTTGTCTGATTCCTTCCAGCACTAATTGTTTGACCCGGCCAGTTAATCTGTTTCAAAGACCATCTTAAAGAGTTTGGGCGAGATCTTGGTAAATTCATGTATACTCATCCTAACATCAGCAATCATCATTCACTTGAATGTCATTTAAAGAAAATTACACTCATAATAGCCCGTCTGAAAGAATCTCTGTCTTTATCCAGATCTCTCGCTTTTTCTGTTGTCAATTTCAAGGTCTTTTTGATGTCTTGAAACGACATTATTCTTGGTCTGCTGCAGTCTCATCTTAACATCATCAGCAATAATGTATGACAGTTTTCACCCTATGTAGAGTACAGCGTCTTTGCTTGATTTATGTTAATGTAATTTATCATTTCAATCTCCTCCAATCCTCGTTTACAATATGTCATTCTACTGAAATCACCAATTCACATTATTGCAAAAAAATAGTTATAAATATGACCATTGATAAGTCAAAAAAAAACATGACACGACAGCCCAACGTCTCGACCAAAGTGGTTTTCAACGCGTGAGAACTGAGAGAAAAATACAAACCTAAAGACGCCCACCAAAGAAGGTGAACCGAATGGGCAAATAAAAGAGAGACCAGTAACAATGATGTTGATGCTTTGAAAAAAAAAGTTCCTAGCTGAAAGAGGGACTCGAGTAAAGCACATAAGTAAAATGTAAAGAGCCCCGTCACTCCAAGTGGCGTATCGGTAACATGGTGTTAGTGACCATAAATTTTACAGACCTTCAGCACATTGTTTTTGAGGTAATGTGGTCGGTATTACGCCCGTGCCGCTTTACTTTCCCAGAAAAAAAACCGGTACCCATTTAAGCCTGAGTGAACCCGGAAGCCGTCGTTTGGGATCGAACACTACCTCTTGTCCTTTGTAGTCCAGTTCCCTAACCACTGAACTATGGCGGCTCCATAAGTAAAGCACATAATGGATGTGATTGGTAGGGTGGGGGGGGGGTGGAGCCGAAGGGGGCCGTACAGAAGGAAGAACACTGGAGAGGAGAAGTCACTGAAGGATGCAGATAGAACCAAGAGTTCTTATTAAAGATAAAGAATAATATAGTTAATCAGAATAAAATGATCATTAATTTAATTGAGAGCATCCGAAAGAACATTACGTCACGCATGATTACAATACTCTGAAATGTCACCATCATTGTGCTGTAATACTTCACAGATTGTGGTACTACAAAGATGAAACCTTCCTCTACATGCTCCTGGAATACGTGCCTGGAGGTGAACTGTTCTCTTACCTTCGGAGCATGGGCAAGTTCAGTTCGGCGACAGGGAACTTCTTCGCCAGCGAGATCATTGTAGCGCTTGATTACCTTCACACAAAGTCCATTGTATACCGGGACCTCAAGCCCGAGAACTTGTTGATAGACAGAGAGGGGCATTTGAAGATTACTGACTTTGGCTTTGCCAAAGTGGTGGAAGACAGGTAGTGCAATTGTAGAGTTACATAATAAAATATATAAGCCTAGTTAAATTATGATTTTGGTATTTACACATATTTGTAGTATATATAAATATAATATATACACACAAACACACTCTTTAAACATATATATATATGTTTTTCTCGTACGCCAGCTTTTACCTCTGACGAAGTCCCTAGAGACTAGGAACTGAAATTTGCATGTTAATCCATTTACCCTGGCAGCGGTATGCACAGGGGTCCCTCGCCGCACTGGCTGATAACTTCGTCTTCGGAGGTACTCATATTTTTTCCGTCGATGAGTAATTAACATTTCAAGCCGGGTCTCGCTGCTGAGACAAGGGTGGTTGCCGCAGGGAGAAATCATAGATAAAAATCCCAACTGATGCAGCCAGGATTTGAACCCACAACCTCTCTGTCCCGAATCCGGCGTCTTGCCTATATATATATATATATGAGTAAATATGTAAAGGTTCCCTCCCCTGCCTAGCTAGGCGTATGGGGAATATGGTGTTAGTGATCATATTTTTCTATAACCACGGCACATTTTTGGGTGGTGTGGTCGATATCACGCCAGGCCGCCTTTACTTCCCAGAAAAATCTCTGGTACCCATTTTTAGAGGCTGGATGAACCACGGAGCCTTGTCAGTCCAAAAAAATCAGCCACAGCTGGGGACCCTTCTGATCAGGAAGCGAGCACACTAACCACTGAGCCACCGAGGCTCCATTACATTATATATATGTGTGCTTGTGTATATATGTAAAGTCCATTTCTCTAAACACTTGATGTATGCGCTTATGAATTACATGCCAACAAAGTTACATATTTCAGGTAAAGAGTTGGCAGAATTCGTTGCCATATTTACAGGTAGTGCCAAAGTGCGATGACGTCAGTGTATGAGATCGATCTGTGCGCAGGATGAATTTTTTTTTTTTTTACAGTTATCTTAAAATTCATGTTTATCGACGCTGAAAGGCAAGTGAGGAAGGACAGAAGAGGAAGTTCCAGTGAAATAATCACGAGCTGCTGGGGCCTACGTGTTAATTGTTAAAATACGATGAATCATTGAAATAGCAAAGTGAGAGTACAGGCGGCATACATTGTATGAATATACAACTATTGGTATCAAATACTGACTGTTATTATTATTATTACATTGAGCAAATCTTTAAAAAACATCATAGAGATGTCAGGCCTACAAATTAATGAAAAGATAATCAATAACCTAAGATATGCTGACGATACTGTACTACTAGCAGGAAATCCTAAATATCTACAACAATTGCTTAATGAAATAAACATGACAAGCAAAAAATATGGACTAGATATGAATATCAAAAAGACTAAAACTATGATCATAAACAAAGAAAATACTCAAAATCCACAAGTGGATATCAAAATTGAAGGAATAGACCTGGAGACAGTTCAGAACTACAACTACCATGGACATACTATAACCAGTGATGGAACATGTACAACTGAAATAAACAAAAGAATAGGAATGGCAAAAAGTAATTTTAATGTCATGAAGAACATACTAATATCAAAACAAATATGTGAATAGGTAAAATAAATGAAAAGAGAGCTACTAAACACAATTCAAACAAGACAAACGCAATTTTGGGGCATGTTAAAAGACACAACAGTCTACGAAAAGTAATCTTGGAAGGGAAAATACAAGATAAAAGAAGCAGAGGCAGACCAAGACTAACATGGACGAGTAACATCAAAAGATGGACAAATCAGCCTATGACAACCTGCATCATCAAAGCAAGAGACAGAGCAGAATGGTGCTCCATGGTAGCCAACCTTCGTTGCAGAGACGGCACTCGATGATGATGATGATGATTATTATTATTATTATTATTATTGTCTTTGTTATTAATAGTGTTATTGTTATTGACGTTATTACTGCCGTTATTATTGTTATTAATGTTATTATTAGTATTATTATTCTTCTTCTACTACATTTCAGCTCCCTGTGGAGCATATGTTTTCAACAAACACTTTCCAAGTCGTTCTGTTTCTTGCCATTCTTTTAAGATCAGTCCATGTTTTCCGCATCATCTTCATCTCTACTTTTATCTGTCTTCTCCAAGAATTTCTTGGTCTTCCTCTTTGTCTTTTCCCCTGGGGATTCCAAAAAAGGGTCTGTTGTGTAATACTCTCAGTTGGCTTCCGCAGAGTGTGTCCTATCCAGCGCCATTGTCTTCGCTGTATCTCTTTATCCACTGGTATTTGACTGGTACATTTCAATAATTCTATGTTAGTGATTTTTTCCTGCCATTTCCATCCTTCTTTTCTGCGTAAGCATCCATTAATGAAAGTGTGTATTTTCATGATTGTCAATTTTGTTGTTCTCCATGTTTCACAGCCATATAATAGGACTGACTTAACATTGGAGTTGAAAATTTATATTTGTGTATTTAACCTAATTTCTTTGGACTTCATATGTTTCAGAGTGCAACAAAAACTCCTCTTGCTTTTGATATCCTTATTTTGGTATCACTTTCTGTTCCTGGGTGTCCGGTTAGCGCAATCGATAGGCGGTTGGCTTACCACGGCAACAGCCGGGGTTCGTAATCCTGGCGAGGACACCTGGGTTTTACTAATTCCCTAAAAATTAGTAGGAGCCGCGATAGCTCAGTGGTTAGTGAACTGGACTACTACGGACAAGGGGTAGGGTTCGATCCCAACCGACGGCTCCGGGTTCACCCAGCCTTAAATGGGTACCGGATTTTTTCTGGGAAAGTAAAAGCAGCACGGGCGTAATACCGACCACATTACCCCAAAAATCATGTGCTGAAGGTCTGTAAAATATAGGGTCACTAACACCATATTTCCCTATACGCCACTTGGCGTGACGGGGGGTACTTTACTTTTTTACTTTACTTTCTGTTCCTCCCTCTTTATTTATATTACTGCCCAGATTATTAGTATTATTAAGGAGTTAATATTTTTTATTATTTCCATTATCATAGTTCACCATCATCATCATTTGAGTGTAGTCTCCGAATTGAAGATTGGCTACAATGGAGAGCCATTTCGCTCTGTCTCTTGCTTTGATGGTGAGGGTTATCATAGATTGACTAGTCCATCTTTTAATGTTACTCGTTAGTGTTAGTCTTTGTCTGCCTCTGTTTCTTTTACCCTGTTTTCTTCCCTTCCAAGATCATTTTTAGTAGGCTGCTGTGTCTTTTAACATGCCCCAAAAAATCTCATTTGTCTTGTTTAAATTACGTTTAGTAATTCTCTTTTCAATTTTAGTTGTTTTAAGATTTCATCGTTTGAACTAAACAAATTCCAAGTAATTAACTTTTCCCCCCCAGAACTTGGACGCTGTGTGGAACCCCAGAATACCTTGCTCCGGAAATCATTCTCAGTAAAGGTCATAACAAGGCCGTTGATTGGTGGTCTTTGGGAATATTGATATACGAGATGTTGGCAGGGTAAGTAGTGGGGAGGTGTGAGAGGAGACTTACTTTATGAGATGTTGGTAGAGTAAGTAGTGGGGAGGTGTGAGAGGATACTTACTTTATGAGATGTTGATAGGGTAAGTAGTGGGGAGGTGTGAGAGGAGACTTACAATATGAGATGTTGGTAGGGTAAGTAGTGGGGAGGTGTGAGAGGATACTTACTTTATGAGATGTTGGTAGGGTAAGTAGTGGGGAGGTGTGAGAGGATACTTACTTTATGAGATGTTGGTAGAGTAAGTAGTGGGGAGGTGTGAGAGGATACTTACTTTATGAGAGGTTGGTAGGGTAAGTAGTGGGGAGGTGTGAGAGGAGACTTACTTTATGAGATGTTGGTGGAGTAAGTAGTGGGGAGGTGTGAGAGGAGACTTACTTTATGAGATGTTGGATGGGTAAGTAGTGGGGAGGTGTGAGAGGAGACTTACTTTATGATATGTTGGTAGGGTAAGTAGTGTGGAGGTGTGAGAGGAGACTTACTTTATGAGATGTTGGTAGGGTAAGTAGTGGGGAGGTGTGAGAGGAGACTTACTTTATGAGATGTTGGTAGGGTAAGTAGTGGGGAGGTGTGAGAGGAGACTTACTTTATGAGATGTTGGTAGGGTATGTAGTGGGGAGGTGTGAGAGGAGACTTACTTTATGAGATGTTGGTAGGGTAAGTAGCTAGGAGAGATGTTGATATACATTTTTTATGAGGGGTTGGTAGAGTAAGTAGCTAGGAGAGATTTTGAGGAGACTTACTTTATGAGATGTTGGTAGAGTAAGTAGCTAGGAGAGATGTTGAGATACTTACTTTATGAGATGTTGGTAGGGTAAGTAGCTAGAAGAGATGTTGGGATACTTACTTTATGAGATATTTGTAGGGTAAGTAGCTAGGAGAGATGTTGATATACATTCTTTATGATGTGTTGGTAGAGTAAGTAGCTAGGAGAGATGTTGAGATACTTACTTTATGAGGTGTTGGTAGGGTAAGTGGCTAGGAGAGATGTTGAGATACATACTTTATGAGGTGTTGGTAGGGTAAGTGGCTAGGAGCAGATGTTGAGATACATACTTTATGAGGTGTTGGTAGGGTAAGTGGCTAGGAGCAGATGTTGAGATACATAATTTATGAGGTGTTGGTAGAGTAAGTATCTAGGAGAGATGTTGGGATACTTACTTTATGAGGTGTTAGTAGAATAAGTAGCTAGGAGAGATGTTGTTAGAATAAGTGGCTAGAGAGATGTTGAGACACTCACTTTATGAGATGTTGGTAGAATAGGCAGCTAGGAGAGATGTTGGGATACTTATTTTATGAGATTTTGGTATACTTACTTTATGAGATGTTGGTAGGGTAAGTAGCTAGGAGAGATGTTGAAATACTTACTTCATGAGATGTTGGTAGAGTAAGTAGCTAGGAGAGATGTTGAAATACTTACTTCATGAGATGTTGGTAGAGTAAGTTGAGATTTGGCAGATATCTTGTTAGTTGAGATATGTGCGGCGTTCGTTAGGATGAGGTAGGAGCCTTAATATAATAAATATTGACAGGTTAAGTAGAGTAAGCGGGATTAAGAATAAAAGCACTGAAAAGTAGGGACCACTGGATCATGTAATGTAGTCTCACTTGAGAAACATGAGTTTACTTGCCTCTGGTTTCAAAAACCAACACGGACTATGTGACGGTTTAATCAAAACTTCTTCTCGCTAGATTCCAGGGATTTCTGCTAATTGTCTTCTGGAAATGTGATCACCATTATGTTCCATGCCAGTTTGTAAAGGCGATATAAACTATATAATGTTCTTCCAGAATTCTTTGTCCACAGTGCATCGTATAAATTTTTTTGCTGACCATTTACCAGGCCACGAAACCAAGCTGTCTATTATCTTCTCTCTTTGTTTTACGCGATATCTCTTTCCATGTTTTTTGTGTGTGTTGCAACTAAGTATTCCAACTTTCCTCTTACTCATGGTGTGCACGGAAGATGTCTCTTATATCTTTCTGATGGAACTGCTTCTGATCTTAGGAACTGTTTTGTTTTTTTGTTGGCCTCATAAGCAATTTCCTCTTTGGTCTTCTTAGCTGTCCAGGGAACTCTCAACCCTCTTGTGAAAAATCCCATATCTGTGGCCTTTAATAGTCTTTTCATTCGCTTGTATACTGTCAATGATTACATTCCATGGGTTAGTATTGGGTACCTGGTGACCAGCTTGTCAATTATTTCAGTTCATTGGCCTTATAGTGACTGGATTTTAGAGTAAAAAAGTAAAGTACCCCCCGTCACGCCAAGTGGCGTATAGGGAAATATGGTGTTAGTGACCCTATATTTTACAGACCTTCAGCACATGATTTTTGGGGTAATGTGGTCGGTATTACGCCCGTGCTGTTTTACTTTCCCAGAAAAAAACCGGTACCCATTTAAGGCTGGGTGAACCCGGAGCCGTCGGTTGGGATCGAACCCTACCCCTTGTCCGTAGTAGTCCAGTTCACTAACCACTGAGCTATCGCGGCTCCCACTAATTTTTAGGGAATTAGTAAAACCCAGGTGTCCTCGCCAGGGTACGAACCCCGGCTGTTGCCGTGGTAAGCCAACCGCCTATCGATTGCGCTAACCGGAAACCCGGATTTTAGAGTAATCAACAAAAACTGTTATAGAAGGTCCAAAGACTCCCAGATTATTCTCTTCACTCACAACTAAGCAATATGTGCTCAACTATACGAAGCGTGGACATATTGTTTATGTTTTACAAATTATTTTGTATATTGTTGATTACTTATCAATGTATTAAAAATGAAATCTAGTTAAGAGTCTATGTCATTGCGTTTTAATTGAAAATGTTTGTTTAGAGGTAATTCTTGGAACGTTGAACATACATTACCTGTTAGTAACCAATTATATTTTATTTGCAGATATCCGCCATATTACGCGGAAAATCCATTCGGCATTTACGAGAAAATAATCGCTGGAAAGACAGAATGGCCCAAACATTTCGACCCAATTGCTAAGTAAGTTCCAAGTTTTGAACAACAATTACAATGTATATAATATAGTTAAACAGTCATAATACGTCCTTGAGTATATGAAAGTAAAGTGAAACAGTGTCGCGCCTTGTGGCGACTATTGTTACTGATGGTTTGGCTCATATACGTGCTCTAATCGTTACGGAAACCCATACTTCTCTCAGTTGGGATTACCAGCAAAGAGAATATTGCAAAGAAGTTTGAAGCGGACTTACTTCATTTTGGGAGTCACGATAGGTCAGTGGTTAGTAAACTAGACTACAAAAGACAAGAGGCCTGGTTCGATCCTGATCGACGGCTACCGGGTTCACCCAGCCGTAAATGGGTACCGAATTTTTTCAGGGAAAGTAAAGCAGCACGGGCGTAATACTGAACACATTACCCCAAAAATCATATTCTGAAGGTCTGTAAAATTTATGGTTACTAACACCATATTCCCTATACACCTCTTGGCGTGACGGGGCTCTTTACTTTTCACTTTTAATTACTTCGTTTTGTAAATAAATGTGACAACATTTTTGCTGGAAGTGACCACCATTAGAGTCCAAACAGGATAATAATTATTGTTGATAGAACACCGAGCTTCCGTTTTGAGTGAGCCACCCTGTATAATTCCCATGACAATCGGTATATTTATCAGAGTATGGTCAGCAACACGCCAGGCCTCCTTTAAGTTCCACAGATGGTATCTGGCTTGTTCCCTGCATTTTCCTCAGTTCTTCATTTCTGAACTTATCTCTCAGGCTATTTCCTGTCATCCGTCTAACACATTTCATCTTCGATAGTCGATATTGTTCTTACATATGCATATTATATTAGAAAAACGTGGTCACTTTATACGTACGCCAATTAAAAAAAAAAAGTAAAGTACCCCCGTCACGCCAAGTGGCGTATAGGGAATATGGTGTTAGTGATCATACATTTTAAAGACCTTCAGCACATGATTTTTGGGGTAATGTGGTCGATATTACGCCCGTGCTGCTTTACTTTCCCATAAAAATCCGGTACCCATTTAAGGCTGGGTGAACCTGGAAGCCGTCGGTTGAGATCGAACCCTACCTCTTGTCTTTTGTAGTCCAGTTCACTAACCACTGAGCTATCGCGGCTCCTATGGACGCCAAAATCCAAACGTCATTCTCATCAATATCATGATTTAGAATATCCACATCGAAGCCTGGGTACAATGGATCGCCACTTCACGCGTCTCTTGCCCTGATTGGAGCATCAGTGGCTGAGAGATCAGTGTATTCTATTCGCTTCCTGATTAGAGGGGAACGGGTTTGATTACCAGAAATGGCGGATTTTTTTTTTTCGGACGGAAAAGACTCCTGGGTTTACTCAGTCTCTAAAATTTGATACCAAAGACTTTTATGGGAGATGAAGGCGGGCTGGCGTGGTACGGACCACACGACTTAAAAATGTGCCGTGGTTATGGAGAAATATGATCACTAACACAATATTCTTCATATGTTTATCATGGCAGGGGAGAGAACCTTTATTTATTTCTTGTTTCTGAGGTACATATCTTCATAGGTTCCCCTTTTTATCTATTAGGGTTACATCATCATCATCGAGTGCCATCTCAGCATCGAAGGTTGGTTACCATGGAGGGCCATTCTTCTCTGCCTCTTGCTTTGATGGTGCGGGTTGTCATAGGCTGATTTTTCTATCTTTTGAAATTACTCGTCCATGTTAGTCTTGGTCTGCCTCTGCCTCTTTTACCTTGTATTCTCCCCTCGAATATTACTTTTATTAGGCTGTTGTGTCTTTTAACATGGCCCAAAAATCGCATTTGTCTTGTTTGAATTGTGTTTAGTATTTCTCTTTTCTTCTGAGTTGTTTTAAGATTTCATTGTTTGTTTTCTTTTCTTTCCACCCAATTCTACCTATTCATCTATATATCCACTTAGTGTTAAAAGTTTACTTAATTTGTGTTTCACTCTACTCATTTACCTTATATTGTTGCCCTCTCATTGACTTTCAATTGGTTGTTATGTCTCTATATCCGTTTAAATTAGTGTACTATTATTCTATTTTCACTCTCAGAGACTTTAACGTCTTCCTCATCTTCTTTCCCTCCTTATTTGCCTTTCAGCGTCAAGGGAAGACATAATTTGCGGTGTTTTGCTCTTGTGTTCGCCTCTGCTGCTGTTTCATAGTGCTTCTAATATTTCGTCAAACTATTTTTATCATATTCTACCCTTGGGTCTGGTGTTCTCGCAACGTTTATTGAAGGCTCATTGTGTTGTGATCTGTTCTTTCTTCCTTGTTTACGTGGCCAAACCATTTTATCTGTTTTTTTTTCTTTATATATTCTATGGCGGGGTTATTCCTAGCTTTTTCTCAGTTATTTATTTATGATCGTATCTATCAGTCTGTTTCCTGCCATTGGTCTAACACACTTAATCTCAGTAGAGGTTATTTTTTCTATTGTTCGTACATCTACGGTCCAGGAAAGGCATCTGTAGCACAGTGTTGGGATGAAGATTGTATTGTAGAGTGTCCGTTTTGCCTTTAGAGATATTTCCATTTAGGAAAATAGTAGTGGTAGCTATCCAATGATTTCACAAGCTTTGTTGCATGAGTCTATTTTTACTGTTTGTGAATTGTCGTTTGTAACTAGACTTCCTAGGTATTTAAATTCCTCTACTTCTTTTAGCTGTCTGTCACCTTTAGTTATGTTGATGTTCTGTTTCTCTTTTGCGATATTCATGGCTTAACGTTCATGAAAAAAAAATGTTCTTTATGCCATTTAACTATTGTGTCAATTGTTTGTTTCAGAGATCTCATTAAAAAACTGCTAAATCCGGACAGAACACGCCGTCTTGGAAATATGAAGGTGATTTTAATGTCTAATTATGTGGTTAAAAATGTGTAGTTTGTATATGTCAGAATTTGTTTTCATGGAAAGCTAAAACACATTAATCAAGACATTGGGTGAGGGTGTAATCTTCAGGGAGTTATAAAGAGGCTGCCAACATACACAAAGAGGCTGCCAACATACACAAAGAGGCTGCCAACATATACAAAGAGGCTGCCAGCATACACAAAGAGGCTGCCAACATACACAAAGAGGCTGCCAACATACACAAAGAGGCTGCCAACATACACAAAGAGGCTGCCACATATACAAAGAGGCTGCCAACATATACAAAGAGGCTGCCAACATATACAAAGAGGCTGCCAACATACACAAAGAGGCTGCCAACATATACAAAGAGGCTGCCAAGATACACAAAGAGGCTGCCAACATACACAAAGAGGCTGCCAACATACACAAAGAGGCTACCAACATATACAAAGAGACTGCCAACATATACAAAGATGATGCCAACATACACAAAGAGGCTCCCAACACACAAAGAGGCTCCCAACACACAAGGAGGCTCCCAACACACAAGGAGACTCCCAAAACTTACAATTACCAAATTTTGGTTATACCTACTTTGTTTTTTTTATGTGTATTCAGATAGTGTGGTTTGTTGCCTTTGACTTTTATAGTTTGTTCAAAATGTAGGTTTGTTATTGCATAACACTAGTATAAGCAGAACTATGTTGACACTTCTGCATGTCTAAATAATAACATAAGCAGAATGTCACACAAATGGTCTATTTTCCCTTACAACCTCTTATGATTCCCTGAATTATCGCCTCGGAAGTTTCTCTCTATAATAATATGCATTTATTATTAATTGTCTTCAGTATTGTAAAGTTTCCTTGATGTTGTCACTCCACTCTACATTAAGTCTACCTTGAGCTTTGTGATTTTCTCAGTACAGTTTAAATAAATTATCAATAGAAACTTTTAAACTCTAATAAACACATTGATGCCAGATATTAAAGAATAATTGTTATATTTTGATTTTCAAGAACGGAGCTGAGGATATCAAGAAGCATAAATGGTTTAAAGGTCAAAACTGGGATGAAGTTTTAGCTAGAAAGTTACAGGTATGTTATCGCATTTTGTTTGATCTTTGTTATAATAGCTTGATTAATTACAAGAATAGTTTCGTATTTTGAACCTACTGTTGAGACTTTTTGTTTTGTTATCAGATGGATATTAAATATTAAATCACATTTAAGAAAGATCAATACATGTGAGATTCGATGCTTGATAAAAGTAACAAACAACACAAGAAGAGATATAATACCATAATAAAACCATAAGAAAAATGGTAGGAATAAAACACTGCCAAGAATATATAGAACAACAACTTAAATGGTTGGGCCACCTGGTCAGAATGAATCCTCACCAATCGCCATCAAGGGCGTTCTTCTCGAGAATGCATGGGAAAAGACCAAGAGGAAAACCTAGAAGAAGATGGATAGATGCAGTGACAGAGACATGTAACAACAAAGGAAAATCACTAATTCAGACAGTTCGAGCAGCTCAAGAACGACAAATTATATAACCACGACACCTTTTCGGTATCAGTGAGAAAGAGAAAAGAAAGAAAGAAGATCAGATGGATGATTTTTTTTCTTTCAAATTTGACTTTACAGCAGGAACCTATTTCCTTGATTTCCTATTTTATCTGGACAAATAGTGCGTTTAATTGATTTATTTTTGAGGAAAATAGTGTAATTCATATTTTGCTTATTTTGTCAAATAGTTTAATCAGCAGTTTTATTTATCTTGCAATGGTAAAACTGATTCATCATCATCATCAAGTACCGGGCCTGCTGGTGTAGGTGATCATGTCTCTCCACAATTTTCGATCTCGACAGTTATTTATCATTTCTGTTGTTGACCTTCTGCAAGGACATTTTCTTAAGCTGTCTGGTATTTTTCCTCTTTGCTTTCCTCTATCTCTTCGTCCCTCAATTTTTCCAGTTGTTACAATATATTCCAGTTGTTCTGTTCTCATTACATGGCAAACAAAATGATGATTGTTTCTTCCTAATATTGGAAATTAGCTCTCTTTTAATAGATAATATTTATAGATAATACATCTTTGAAGCAAGTCGACAATTTTAAATATCTGGGTAACACGCTAACACAAGACAATAACCAAGAAACAGAGATAGATATAAGGTGTAGCAAAGCATGCCAAGTTATAGGCCAAGTATCAACACTATTGAAAAACAAAGCAATAAATACGGAAGCAAAAAGGGCAATATACAAATCAATTTTTCTACCAACTCTGTGCTATCAGTGCCATAATTGGACGCTGGACTCTAGAACAATAAGAAAGATAACGACCACCGAAATGAAATGTGTCAGAAGAATGACAGGAAACAGCTTAAGGGACAGAGTAAGAAACACTGACCTGAGGAAGAAACTCGAAATTGAACCAGCCATCGAATACATAAAGAAACAACAGATAAATTGGTTCGGCCACATAACAAGACAGAAAGAACTAACAATGAATCAAAGAGCCATAAACAAACGCTACGAAAACGTTAGATTAAGAGGAAGACCGAGAAAGAGATGGATAAAGGGAATACTAGAGTCACTAGGAGGAATAACATCAGAAGAGGCCAACAGAAGAGCAAAGAATCGCAGATTGTTTCTCCCCTCGACGCCAACGGCAATAGAGGAAGGATAGAAGAAGGAGCTCTCTTTTTGCTTTGACCTCTTTCAGAACATTTTCATTACTCTTCTTAGCTGTCCATGTCATTCTCAACATTCTTCTGTAAAACCACATTTCTACAGACTCCTATCATTTTCTTGTCTGTTGTCCTATTGTCCATGATTCACATCCATATGTTAAGACTGGTTCTACATAACATTTAAGAGAACTCTTTTTCTTGTTTCTATTGTCAAAAATGGATTGCATAGTATCTTCCTCATTTTTCACAAAATTCAGTTTAGTTTACTATTGTGACTTATATATCTCTACTATGTCATCCATACTTATACTAACTTATTTTTTCCTTTCACTGAGAACTTGACTTGAAAATGTGCCTTAATTAGCTAGATAAATAGCTAGTATTTAAGGCTTTAGTATGATATATTAACTTTTTATATGTATTTTCTATATGTTATAAGGATAACTAAAACTCTTATTTTTCATGGTTCAAGTGAGTCATGTCTTGTCTTTCAAGTTTTGTATAGCTGCAAAGATCAATGATATATAGTTACTTTTATTATGTAGCTTATTTTCCTATAACTAATGAAAAGTTGCAATAAATTTGGTTTCAACTTTTATTAAAGCTTCATCAATTAATCACTGTCCGTCATGTTCCTAGTGAGAGCATTCACTACGCTAAAGACAAGGTCCATTCATGTTCCTATTGAGAGCATTCACTATGCTAAAGACAAGGTCCATTCATGTTCCTATTGAGAGCATTCACTACGCTAAAGGCAAGGTCCATTCATGTTCCTATTGAGAGCATTCACTACACTAAAAGCAAGGTCCATTCATGTTCCTATTGAGAGCATTCACTACGCAAAAGGCAAGGTCCATTCATGTTCCTATTGAGAGCATTCACTACGCAAAAGGCAAGGTCCATTCATGTTCCTATTGAGAGCATTCACTATGCTAAAGGCAAGGTCCATTCATGTTCCTATTGAGAGCATTCACTACGCTAAATACAAGGTCCATTCATGTTCCTATTGAGAGCATTCACTACGCTAAAGACAAGGTCCATTCATGTTCCTATTGAGAGCATTTACTATGCTAAAGGCAAGGTCCATTCATGCTCCTATTGAGAGCATTCACTACGCTAAAGGCAAGGTCCTTTCATGTTCCTATTGAGAGCATTCACTATGCTAAAGGCAAGGTCCATTCGTGTTCCTATTGAGAGCATTCACTACGCTAAAGACAAGGTCTCTTCATGTTCCTAGTGAGAGCATTCACTACAGTCAAGGTCTCTTCATGTTCCTAGTGAGAGCATTCACTACAGACAAGGTCTCTTCATGTTCCTAGTGAGAGCATTCACTACAGACAAGGTCTCTTCATGTTCCTAGTGAGAGCATTCACTACAGACAAGGTCTCTTCATGTTCCTAGTGAGAGCATTCACTGGCCTTTCTCTTTATTTCCTACTAGCCAAAGTTCTTGAGAATTTTCATTATTTCTTTTCTCCATGTGTTCATGTACACTCTCCGTTTCTTATTTCCCTGTTCATTTTAATGACAATGTCTGGTTTGCTAGGTCTGTCATTAGGTTTTCTTAATGTTCTTATCAGCCTTAACATATGGATGTGAATCATGGACAATAGGACAGCAGACAAGAAAATCACTAGAGGCTGTAGAAATGTTTTACAGAAGAATGTTTAGAATATCATGGACAGCTAAGAAGAGTAAAGAAAACGTTATGAAAGAGGCCAAAGCAAAAAGAGAGCAAATATTCAGCATTAGGAAGAAATAATCATCATTTGTTGGCCATGTAATGAGAAGAGAACAACTGGAATATATTGTAACAACTGATAGAGTTGAGGGACAAAGAGTAGAGGAAAGCAAAGAGAAAAGATATCAGACAGCTTATGAGAATGGCTAGACAGAAGGTCAACAACGGAAGTGATAAATAACTGTCGCAATTTAAAGTTGTGGAGAGACATGATCACCTATGCCAGCAGGCATGGTGCTTGATGATTATACATGTCTATTTCCATTTTCTATTCATAATCTATTCCTTGATTTACTTTTGTTCTGCCCTTTTCTTTAATGCTTCTAATCTAAACCAGGTACAGTCTTTCTAACTATCTGACAAGAATGACAATGTCCTCATTGCAGAAGTGATAACTTATCATTTCACGGCTACAAATAATGATAACAAATAATTTAAATACAAAAATATATGTATAGTTATGTCTAAGTTGAGAAGTTTTTTTTTTTTTTTTGTTTTTGTGTCTTATGTTTACATACAAAAGATTAAGAATGGCAAAAAGTAATTTTAATGCCATGATGAACATACTAACATCAAAACAAATAACACCAGGGCTAAAACTAAGAATAGCAAAATGTTACATCTTCTCAATATTCCTATATGGTGCAGAAACATGGACATTAGACAAGAAAACAGGACAGAGAATTGAAGCCTTTGAAATGTGGATATATAGAAGAATTGGTAGAATTGAATGGAAGGAAAAGAAAACAAACGATGAACTCTTAAAACAACTAAAAATGAAAAGAGAACTACTAAGCACAATTCAAACAAGACAAATGCGATTTTTAGGCCATGTTAAAAGACAACAACAGCTTACTAAAAGTAATCCTGGAGGGGAAAATACAAGGTAAAAGAGGCAGAGGCAGACCAAGACTAACATGCACGAGTAACATCAAAAGATGGACAAATCAGCCTATGACAACCTGTACAATCAAAGCATGAGACAGAGCAGAATGGCGCTCCATGGTAGCCAACCTTCGTTGTGGAGACAGCACTTGATGATGATGATGATGATTGTGTCTTAATATGAACAATTTTATATTTTTATCTGTGGGGATTGTCTTCTGCAATTTTACTCTCAGAATAATTTATTTATAGTGGCCATTTATGTCTTGTCATTAATTCAGTTATTTTTCTTTTTGAGCTATCTTTTTAGGTCTCTTGTATATTATTGTCTCAGATACACTTAATCTTTTTTGTGTATTTACCTATGCAATTTTAATCTTCTTGTGTATTTATCTGTGCAATTTTAATCTTCTTATGTATTTATTTATTTATGCTTTTTTTTAATTCTTATATATTTATCCATGCAATTTAAATCTTCTTGTGTATTTATCTGTGCAGTTTTAATCTTCTTGTGTATTTATCTATGCAATTTTAATCTTCTTGTGTATTTATCTGTGCAATTTTAATCTTCTTGTGTATTTATCTGTGCAATTTTAATCTTCTTGTGTATTTATCTGTGCAATTTTAATCTTCTTGTGTATTTATCTGTGCAATTTTAATCTTCTTGTGTATTTATCTATGCAATTTTAATCTTCTTGTGTATTTATCTGTGCAATTTTAATCATGTTCCATTTACTTACTTTCAATTACATAACATGCACATGCACTTACAAGAAAAGAAGGTGGGCATACGTCAGACATTGATGCAAAGACTGAAGAGCTAACAAGAGAATTACATAGAAAGCCCATACATGATAAACAACAGGCATAAGAAAGATATACTGACCTAGAGAAACAAACAAAAAAGAATATGAAAAGAATGGTAATGACAATGACCATAAGCTGATTTGCTAGGTTGAGATGCTTGTCAAGAATGGGTCTTGCTACTAGAAACACTGTGGGTTCTGAGCAAAGTGTGATGACAAAGTAATATAACAGAGGATAACAGAAGTTAATCGTCAGGCAAGGAAGGTTTTTTTCTTTCTGGCCTCTATGTCATCATCAGCTTGAAAGAAACTAATGAACAAATTGCAACATACAATTAATGACGTATATGTCTTACATAGTGATAGGAGACAATGGCGGAGTAGTTAGTGCGACCACGTTCAAATCCCAGAAGTGGCAATCTTCTTTTAGACCGGCAGCTCTCAGGTTTCACCCAGCCTCTAAAAATGGCTTACAGGGAATTTTACAGGAAGTAAGGTTGTGCGGTATGCTTGTTGCATTTGCGTCTTCAATAAACAATACGAAAACACAAGACTCAAGGGTCGACCACAAAAAAAGATGGATTTGATGAAATATTAAAAACACTAGGAAATATACCACCAGCAGAAGCCAAAAAGAACAACAAAAAACTGCATATACACATGTTTATTAAATCTAATTCTCAAAACTATTTCATCATAGTTTATTCGATTTTGTAAACTTTCTTTTGTTACACATTATAATTAAATTATTTTAATTATCTTTCTCATCCAGCCACCAATAGTACCAAAGATAGCACATGAAGGTGACACTACAAACTTTGAGGCATATGATGAAGATGATTGGAGAGCAACGCCTCCAGCTTCCGAAGAACAAATCCAGTTGTTTGTCGACTTTTAGACCAATTTTTCTTATTTAATACTGAAGGCCATG
Source organism: Megaustenia siamemsis (assembly GCA_032433765.1). Lineage (NCBI taxonomy): Eukaryota > Metazoa > Mollusca > Gastropoda > Stylommatophora > Ariophantidae > Megaustenia > Megaustenia siamemsis. The sequence continues at coordinate 54,931,967 of JAVIAB010000108.1, forward strand.
AATTTGTACCAGCCCTCATGTCTTTCTTCCCAGTTGGCATTCACATGATTAATAATGAGTTGATTATGGATGAATATTCTTTGAATAACATGAAATAATTTATTAACTAAAATTAAAGAGTTTAAATCTTCAAAAATATTTTGTCAAAAAATTATAACATAAATCTCTGTTTTTTAACTAAGTGAAATTAAATCCACACATAAATTAAAATGTAGAACACATATAATAAGACACCTAATCTGTTGATTAAATTAATGCGCAAACATATAATTAGATTACAATTTTAGGAATTAATTGTGATAAATAAAAATTCTTAATGATCAAATGATTATCTTCAATGAAGATAGCAGAAAAAAACTAAAAGACAAGAAAAAGAGCAAGATACAGTAAAAGTAATAAAGCAATATTGTTTACACACAAAAAATATTTTGAAAACAGTCAAATTAGTGAAAGAATGTTACAATTGAGTTATATTACTTGTAGTCAATGCCAAACTGGGAAATGTTACATAAAAAAGAGCAGATTTATTAATAGATTACAGTGAGAGTGTGAAGAATGATAATGGAAAGATATTTTTAAGTTTCTGCACCATAAGAAATCAAGAGATTTCTAGACAGGACACTTGACCTCCAGGAAGGCTCAAAATCAGATAGAAAGATAATTATATATCTTATTTTGATTTGTCTTATCACACTGTGATGCACTGTGGGAAGCAGCCATTTTTATGTCCCATCCTGGTGCTATTCTGATTGTTGTTAAATTGTGCAGTTACCAAATTTCTTGATATGCTCTCTATCTAACTTTGGTCTACCCCATGAACTTTAGCCAGATAAATAATTGTTATTTGCAAGTAGTAGTAGCTGGGAAAAGTCCCTGCTCGAGTTAAATGAGAATATTATCCATAAATGATGCAAAGACTTCAGAAAGGATTAAGTTAAACAAAACATAGTATGTGCACACACATATACAGACATAAATACATACATACATACAGGCATAAATATTATATAGGCCTATATTAAAAATAAAGAGGCCATGTTTGATCCTGATTGAGGGTTTCCAGGTTCACCCAACCTTAAATGGGTACCAGATTTTTTTCTGGAATAGTAAAGCAGCACGAGCATAGTAACGACCACATTCACCAAAAATCATGTGCCAAATGTCTATAAAAATTATGGTCACTATCACCATATTCCCTATATGCCACTTGGCATGACGGGGCTCTTTACTTTACTTTTAATTTATATTAAAAACAAACAAACTGTTAAACTATGCATAAAAGATAGTCTGTTTTTGTCTTTAGTTGAGCAAGATAAGTTTTCCTTTCCTATATTACCTTTGTTCTTCTTCTTCTACTACCTTTCAGCTCCCTGTGGAGCATAGGTCTTCAACAAACACTTTCCAAGTCGTTCTGTTTCTTGACATTCTTTTAAGATCATTCCATGTCTTCCCCATCATCTTTATTTCTGCTTCTGTCTGTCTTCTCCAAGAATTTCTTGGTCTTCCTCTTTGTCTCTTCCCCTGGGGATTCCAAAAAAGGGCCTGTTGTGTAATACTCTCAGTTGACTTCCGCAGTGTGTGTCCTATCCAGCACCATTATCTTCGCTGTATCTCTTTATCCACTGGTATTTGACTGGTACATTTCCATAATTCTATGTTAGTGATTTTATCCTGCCTTTTATTCTGTGTAATCATCCATTAATGAAAGTCTGTATCTTCATGATTGTCAATTTTGTTGTTCTCCATGTTTCACAGCCATATAATAGGACTGACTTAACATTGGAGTTAACCTAATTTCTTTGGACTTCCATATGTTTCCCAGTGCAACAAAAGCTCCTCTTGCTTTTGATATTACCTTTGTTAGCCCTTATTTTTATCAGTTGTGTTGTCAAGTGGCAAACAAACTTTATTTATTGAGGTCCTATTTATTCCTTTATTATTATCCAGACTGAATCCAGATCATTTGTTAGTGAGCTTGTCTACTATAGAGAACAGGTCGAGTTTATTCTTCTTTTTAGTTTCTTTGTTCATTTAGACTAAAATGTTTACTGGAGATACATGTATTTTGTTTGCAGGATGAACGACAGAACCACATTACATAAAATATGGGAACTAACACTGCATTCCCTCTATGCCACATTTGAGAAGTGAAAGGAATTCTTTGCTTTCATCTATTATTCACACAGACTATTATTTTATTGGGTTTTTTTTTGGTTACATATGTTTACAAGGTGTAGTGTTTTACAATTACTTTCAATAGAAATAGCACATCAGAGAGTCCTTATAAACCAAACAATAGATTCATGATTTTTTTGGTGGTAATTTATTTTATACATACATTTTTAATTGTTTTCTCAAGTTCTTTTTTTTTTTTATTCCATACTACTTATTACTCTTTGAAAAAATCTCAGGTTTGTGTATTACTGTATCTTTTTTGAAGTGATGCAGAACTGTAATTTTCTGTAATATGTGTCCATATAGTAAACACATTTTGACTGAAATTGGCATGTACTTTTTTATTTAGAGTTTTATTAACTTAATAATCATGTCTTTGTTTTGTGCACTGACCATCTCTAAAAGGTGCTTTGTTCTGCTTGGCTACTGATCACTGATCTACCACAATTTTAAGCTGTTTACATGGTCAGTCACAGCAGAACATTGAACTTTGACGAATATTATATGGGAGAGAACTCTCTTCTGCTTCTTCCTCTTCTTTCCTTCCTCATCTGCCTTTCAGCATCGAGGGGAGATATAATTTGCGATCTTTTGCTCTTCTTTTCGTCTCTGCTGCTTTTATGTTTCCTAGTACTTCTAATATTTCATCGATCCATCTTTTCCGTGGTTAACCCTTGGTTCTGGTGATCTCGCAACATTTGCTGAAGGCTCGCTGTGTTGTGTTGTTTTGATCTTTCTGCCTTGTCACGTGGCCAGACCATTTTATCTGTTGTTTCTTTATATATTCTATGGCGGGTGCTATTCCTAGCTTTTTTCTCAGTTCTTCATTTCTGACCTTATCTCTCAGGCTGTTTCCTGTCGTTCGTCTGACACATTTAATCTCAGTAGAGGTTATTTTTCTTATTGTTTGTGCTTCTAGGGTCCAGGTCTGGCATTGGTATCACAACGTTGGGATGAAGATTGTATTGTATAGTGCTCGTTTTGCCACCAAAGTTATTTCCTTGTTGGACAATAGTGGTGATAACTGTCCAATGATTTAACAAGCTTTGTTGCATATTGATTCCATCTCTGCTGTTTGGGAATTATCGTTTGTCATTAAACTTCCTAGGTATTGAACCTAGGGATAGAACTCTCTCATAGTGCAAATATAGAGTTAGTAATAGGAAACTCTTTATACAGAGCTTTGCAGCAGGAGGCAATCTGATCATGACAAAAAGACCTCCCCCTTGAGCAAGTGTTTAAGCTCTACAAGAGTACTAGATCCTGCCAGGATAGTATTTAGTTCATCGGCTTGGTGATCAAGTGAAGTTGTGTTCAATCCCAGGTTAATAATCTCCAGTCTACCAAGTTGAGAAAAATGTGTACCTGACTCACATTAAAGCTGTTGTGACAGAGTGGTTGGTGAGCTCATTTATAGATTGCAAGGTCAAGGTTCAATTCCCACATGTGTGATAATAGTTTCTTCTAAATTTGCATGGCTTTATGGTTCACTCGGCCCCTGAAAATCTATATATATATCCATCTATTATCTTTTGAGCCAAAGACGGCATATAGAGCAGAACCACAATCTCAAAAACAGAAACCTTGTGTGCCAAAATGGCACATATTGCACAGATCACTGCTTCTAAAATCTATGGTTCTGTTTCCATAAAAATACTTTTTACAATGACAGCTTGTCAAGCCATCGATCAACCTCCTTAGTCGCCTCTTACAACATGCCTGGAAGGTCACTGTGTCACTATTCTTTACTTCCCTCATAATGAGGCCTCGGAAACACCTGAAAATGTGCCAATCTGTCTATCCGTTTGTCCTTTCCAGTTGAACCCATGAGGCAGAAATGCTAAACTCCTGTCTGACAATGCACGCGACCCATATTGTATCTTGCTACATGTCCCTGTTTTGGGCAAATCTTTTAGCCCCATCAATGAAACTGATGCCTACTGTTGCTGCTACTCACCTCAGTGTTCTTTCTATTAATGTGTCGGTGATAATTGTAAACTAAAATATAAACACTAATACCATATTCCTCAAATACAGTACAAGGCATAACAGGATCCTTTACTTTCTTACTTTGTCTCTTTCATTGCTTTAAGGATGGTAATAACAGCAAGAAAGGGTATTCATCCTTTTACATCTGATTGCTGTAGCCAAGCATAATGATGTTTAATGCTTCACTCCTCCTGTGGCCCAGCATAATGATGTTTAATGCTTCACTCCTCCTGTGGCCCAGCATAATGATGTTTAATGCTTCACTCCTCCTGTGGCCCAGCATAATGACGTTTAATACTTTACTCCTCCTGTGGGCCAGTATTATGATGTTTAATACTTTACTCCTCCTGTGGGCCAGTATTATGATGTTTAATACTTCACTCCTCCTGTGGCCCAGCATAATGAAGTTTAACACTTCACTCCTCCTGTGGCCCAGCATAATGATGTTTAATGCTTCACTCCTCCTGTGGCCCAGCATAATGATGTTTAATGCTTCACTCCTCCTGTGGCCCAGCATAATGATGTTTAATACTTTACTCCTCCTGTGGCCCAGCATAATGACATTTAATACTTTACTCCTCCTGTGGGCCAGTATTATGATGTTTAATTCTTTACTCCTCCTGTGGGCCAGTATTATGATGTTTAATACTTCACTCCTCCTGTGGCCCAGCATAATGAAGTTTAACACTTCACTCCTCCTGTGGCCCAGCATAATGATGTTTAATACTTCACTCCTCCTGTGGCCCAGCATAATAATGTTTAACACTTTACTACTCCTGTGGCCCAGCATTATGATGTTTAATTCTATGTTCCCTTACAAAATTATATGTTATAGGACATCCTTTTCCATTCTACGTGAATGATTATATGAAAACCTGTTTTATATATTTGAAATGTATTTTTAAAAAAAAACTGTCAAAATACATTCAGCATTATAAGAAAACACTTAAAAATAGAATATATTAGGATCAAAATAAGCAACAAATAATAATGTGAAGGGTATCTTAAGTTGTAAATGTATATTATTTATTGCTTCATGATGTGGAAACATGGTAATGAGCAAGAAAGTGTTCTAATGCAAAAGAATGAATAAAACATAAAGAAGAATATTTTATATCATCTTCATTAATTTATCATCATCATTATAAGATGCTCTCTTGTTCCTCCATATTTTCTTGCCACCAGTGTTCATTATTAATTCCACCTTTGATCTCTCCCGTACAAGATTGATAAACTTTTCATCACTTTTTTATATTGTCTTCCTCCGTCTCTCTTTCCTTCTATTTGTCCAGTTGATGAACTATTTTCAAGTTTTCCATGACCAAGGAAGGTAGATTGCTTGTTTCAAAAGCAATTTAAAAGGTCTCATTGTGTATTGACTTCATTTGTGATATCTTCATTACTCTATGGTATTCTCATATTTCTCCTGTGGAACATATGCCTTGTTTGTACATCTCTTATGTTTTGTATTGTTGCTTTACTAATTGTCAATGACATTTTTATAACAGGAACAGATCTCATTAATATTGATAACAATAATGTTTATTTGATAAAAATAATTGAATTTAGCAATGTTCTTGGTTGCAAAATGTATATAATGTTCAAGACTGGATGATTTCTGTTGCAGGATATGGTTTGACATAACCACAACACTGATGACTACCATTCATCAATTAGCCTATCCAGAGAGTTCAATCATTATCCTGACTCCCTTCGAAATGTTTCACATCCTTAAATTGTGCTGCCGGTCTCAGTGACAGTAGTCTGTAAAGAATTAGCAATGTCTTTGTCCTATCATCTTTCAGTCTACTCCTTCACCAAGCTCCAGGAACTATTCTCTCATTCGTTTTACTTTTATGGCCATATTGATGTTGGGTGTGGCCTAAAATATGTCAGTTATCTTTCCTTAGGTAAATTTATTAACTAGTTTGTGCTTAATTTTAGTTCTTATAAGAAACATCTTACTGTCTAGCATTAGATCTAATATTTTTTTTTATTAATCTGGTAACTTGTTTTAAAGTTTGGTGCATAATAAAGAAAGGTTTCTATTTTGCACTTCAGAGATGGATTATGATCAATAAGACAACATTTGTGAAGAGTGATTAGTTTTTTTTTTTATGGGAAAAAAGTAATACTTTATTAATATCACATTCCCTTGATTTTACTAAGGCACTGTGACATTTTGATCTGACCATTGGAGACACTGTCACATATTCCAATGCTCATTCCAGTGAAGTTGATAAATAAGACAGAAGTGGCTACAAGTGCCAGCATTAGAATAATCAAAGTAGTTATCAACTCTTTCCAGTTACCTTCAAGATGCAGTTTTGTCCTAAGAAGGAATGATAAAGATAGTTTGCAACACAATCATGAAGATTCCATTAAACGCTGTTACTGAAACATCAATCAGTCAATGAAACTCATTTTGGGATCAAAGGATAATGACAGAGTCTGTACATCAATTCATATGAAGGTTAAATACGCCATTCTACTAACACAGTCCTGCATCACAATTTCGTAGCATTCCTTTTTTTGTCTAGGAATATTTTGATCTGATGCAGCTCTGGTTTGGAAAGGTTCACAAATACTGGGAAACAATATAAAGATACCTGCTAACAGTATAAAAGGACAACAGAAGAGACAGTTCCCATATTGTTGCTAAGGCTCTTCCACAGACAACATGACACAAACTTAAAATAAAATTAATAAATTAAAATAATGATTTTAGTGTCACCCATACTTTTACTCCCATTTCACTTTTTCATCACTATTGACAACACTTTGAATAAATTATCCAACTTCTTACATGTTTTAGTTTGTGCCACTTGTCACTCCTAAAATATTTGAAATCATTGAAACAATTGTCTTTCATGATGTCTCTCATTCTATATAACTATTAGAATACTTTAAAAAACATTTTAAAGATCATATTTCCCTGATTATCATCATTATTGCAACCCCATATAACTTTATATTCATCCCTATTTTAATCACAAGTCAAATATGTGATTGAGAATTTCCATGGGGCTTCATATTGACTTGAGCATGATTGCTTATATTTAATACACTTTCTAACAAAATAGCAAAAATACAACCCTCCAAAGAAATTATTTTACCACAGGTTTCACAAAATTTATGGTAAAACCTTATTCAAGAAAAACATTAACATTTGCAGTAAAAAAAAAATATTCCTAAGTTACTATTCTTTAGAACATTGACCAGAGAGGCAAAGACAACAGGAATAGGTTCCCTCAATGAGATCAAGATGCTTGCACACAATAGAGACAAATGGCAAGATTTGATAAAAGATCTTAGCAAGAATTGAGGCTGCTAAAAAGAAAATTTAAAGACAAGGAAAGAGTATGAATCTATGCCCTATGGGCCGGTTACGGCTTGAAAGGTCACTAGATAGAGATAGATAGACTATTCTTTAATTCTTATTCAAAGGTTATACTGTAAATTTTTGATGATACTGTACTACTAGCAGAAAATCCTAAAGATTTACAACATTTACTTAATGAAATAAACATGACAAGCAAAAAATATGGACTAGATATGAATATCAAAAAGACTAAAACTATGATCATAAACAAAGAAGATACTCAAAACCCACAAGTGGATATCAAAATAGAAGGAATAGACCTGGAGACAGTTCAGAACTACAACTACCTTGGACATACTATAACCAGTGATGGGAAATGTACAACTGAAATAAACAAAAGAATAGGAATGGCAAAAAGTAATTTAATGTCATGAAGAACATACTAACATCAAAACAAATAACACCAGGGCTAAAACTAAGAATAGCAAAATGTTACATCTTCTCAATATTCCTATATGGTGCAGAAACATGGACATTAGACAAGAAAACAGAACAGAGAATTGAAGCCTTTGAAATGTGGATATATAGAAGAATAGGTAGAATTGGATGGAAGGAAAAGAAAACAAACGATGAAGTCTTCAAACAACTAAAAATGAAAAGAGAACTACTAAGCACAATTCAAACAAGACAAATGCGATTTTTGGGCCATGTTAAAAGACACAACAGTTTACTAAAAGTAATCCTGGAGGGGAAAATACAAGGTAAAAGAGACAGAGGCAGACCAAGACTAACATGGACGAGTAACATCAAAAGATGGACAAATTAGCCTATGACAATCTGCACCATCAAAGCAAGAGACAGAGCAGAGTGGCGCTCTATGGTAGCCAACTTCGTTGCAGAGAAAGCACTCCATGATGATGATGATACTGTAAATAATAGATCACAACTTTTAGCCCAAATAAAAAACTGTAGGATAAATAGCCACTTCTAAAAACTGCTGCCTCACAGTGTTTGTCTTTAACATAGAAACATCATCGCTATACACAATGTCTATTAGTATTCTCATCCCTGGCAAGACAAACAAATTCTTTCCCATAGTGCATGAACTGGCAAGGTTTCCCTTGTTTTTACCTTCAAGGACATATTTATCAAAGCTGGTTAATTGCTGTAAAGATAGTAAGTATTTTACCTCTTTAGTGTTTAAACTTTTCCCCCGACAGTGACATACAGCCCGCTGTTTACGATTTTCAAGTGTTTTATAACATGCTCAACATGAACACTAGACTTCCTTTTGATTATCAGCTTCTGATAGGACTAGGGATTCGATCTCACTTACCTGATATTAGAAATCACTTGAGAAAAACCTGGTCACCCCAAAAATACTTTTAACTGGGTACATGCTAATTATGAGACAAATACAATGACACTGTAATGTCCTGTGAAGAGTAGATGAGCCAAACTAGCATTCATACACCAGATTCAATGAAAGGCAAACTATAATTCATAGAGTAGACACATCTCATTGAGTAGGTTGCTGGATGGAAAGTTAACTCAGAATACTATTTCTTCATTTGGTTGTGAAAAATGAACTGACAATTGGAATTATATCAGACTGAATGTAATCTTCTTCTTCTTCTTTCCTTCCTCATTTGCCTTTCAGCATCGAGGGGAGATATAATTTGCAGTCTTTTGCTCTTCTGTTCACTTATGCTGCTGTTATTTTTCCTAGTGCTTCTAATATTTCATCAATCCATCTCTTTCGTGCTCGACCCTTGGGTCTGGTGTTCTCGCAATCTTTATTGAGGGCTCATTGTGTTGTGTTTTTATTACTCTGCCTTAGCCACGTGCCCAAACCATTTTATCTGTTGTTTCTTTATATAGTATATGGTGGGTGTTATTCCTAGCTTTTTTCTCAGCCCTTCATTTCAGATCTTATCTCTCAGACTATTTCCTGTCATTCGTCTAACACAATTCATCTCAGTAGAGGTTATTTTTCTTATTTTTCTTGCATCTAGGGTCCAGGTCTGACATTGGTAGCACAACGTTGGGATGAAGATTGTATTGTACAGTGCCCACCTTGCCTCCATTGTTATTTCCCAGTTGGACAATAGTGATGATAGCTGTCCAATGATTTGACAAGCTTTGATGCATCTTGAGTCTATCTCTGCTGTTTGAGAATTGTTGTGTGTCAAATAAACTGCTTAGGTATTTGAATTCCTCTACATGTTTTAGTTGCCTGCCTTCTATAGTTATGTTAATGTTCTGTTTCTCTTTCACGACATTCATGATTTCTATTATGTTGATGTTGATTTTCATGTTGTATTTTGTGCCTGTGCTGTTGAGTTTATTTAAGTGTTCTTGTAGGTCTTCTATTTTTTTTGTATGAGTGCCTGATCATCTGCAAATAAAAGCTCGTTGATCTCCTCTCTCTCTGATGGATTGCTAACCTGCATATATGGTCGATGTATGTAATAAACAGCAGGGGGGATAGTACACATCCCTGTCTTACACCTGATCTAACTTCAAAGTGGTCTGTGTAGCCTGCTGCTGTTCTGACTGTGCAGATGCTGTTGACGTAGAGACTTTTAATTAGGTTGAATAGATGTTGGCTTACACCGTATGTTGTTAGTATCTCTCACAGTTGTTCACTATTTACTCAGTTGAATGCTTTCTCCTGGTCAATGAAAGCTGTGTACAAATTTTGATTGTGTTTTATCGTTTATTTTCTGCAAGCTGTTTTGAGGTGTATAGAGTTTCAGTACATCCTCTGTTTTTTCGGAACCCCATTTGAGAATCGCTTAACTGTAGTTCTATTATTGGTCTCAGCTTTTTTTCCACAATTTTGGAGTAGAGTTTACCTACATGACTGAGAAGAGATATACCTCTATATTTATTGCAGTCTCTTTTGCTACCTTTCTTTTTCCATATTGGTAGGATGATTGCCTTCGCCAGTCTTCTGGTGCTTTTTGTTGGTGCTATGCTGCATTGACTATTCTGTGCAGAATGTAATGAATTTTTAAATTAGAGAAATATTTATATTAGTTTTGGTTTCATATGAAATTATTTGATGAGGCTGATTCATTGATTAGAATTTAAACATAGATATATTTTAAACAAGATTTAAAATTATGTGTTTAAAGTAGTAATATCAAGGACCAAGATCAAGAAAGTAGCAATAAGCTGAAACTAATTTGTCTTTTTATACTTTAGATCAGACAGAGTTACACTTAATTTTCTTGCAGCTGCTTCTGTTTTAAAAAACACAAATCTTCACATCTTTGCAACTGTTTAATTTTACATTTAAACTGAAAATAAAATATATAAAAATGAAGCGTAAGTATTGCAGATGCATAACATAATGTTAGTGACAGAAATGCAGAGGTGGATTTGTGGAGTCCGAAAATCAGAGAGGGGAAAAAATGAGTCATTGTAAGAAAAAACTATAGATTTAGTCAGACTCTGGTAGTAGTAAAGTAAAGGTGCTAGGTAGTAAAATACATAAGGCATGAGAATTAAAATAATTATGTCTGGAGTCATAGACTGATGCTAGAAAAATAAAGGAGTCAGGAAATGGAAAGCACATAATTACAAAACAATTATAGCTGGAGTCACAGATTTATACCAGCAAAGTAAATATATCCTTCAGTCGAATAATGTGGAATTGGACTAAGAAATAATATTGGCAGCAGTAATCAGTTACAAATTGGAAGTAAATAAATTATAGGAGTTAGCCCGCAGAATAAATGCAATTCTCAGTTTAGGAAACAATTTTGGAGTCATAGATTGACAGTAAAAAATTTAATTAAGTCAATAGATAAATAAAATAGGTTTGTTAACTCCACAGGTCTGGTTAGAAATAAAGAAATAAATAACAGAAAGATAATGATGTCATTTGTGTTTTTTTTTTAAATTTATTTTATGTTATTTATGATGGAAGCATTCTCTAACAGAAAATGCATTAATCCCCATATGATTACAGCCCTGTGAACAGTCTTGTCTTGAGAAACAAAATATTTGCTCTTTATTTAATAATTATTTACACCTCACTTGTATGTCATCATCCAGTGTATTCACTTCCTATTTTTGTTCCTAATGTTGTTAAATAATATACTCATTTGAATTATGCAAAATAGTAATTTTTACTGAAGCAATTATTACACTAAGTTAAAATTATGTAATTTAAGTGTAAGGCTGCCTTACATTTTTGTATTTGCATTATGATAAAAAATGTAAACAAAAAAAAAGAATTAGCTGAAATGGAACATATGAAAGACATAGAGTATATAAACGTAGAAATGGCATGCAAACTAATGAGCAAACAGATGTAATTGTTGAAAATGTTTATATTCACAATAATTTAATCTTAAAATATAAAAATTAGAAAAACTTTTGAATGCCAGTTTTACTGAACCTCAGGACTGCATAATTACACATAGTGATGTCCAGTGATTTTTTTCACCATTAATAAAATGTATTTCAATTTTTAACTCATTCAACCCATCCAATAATGTAAGAAAATTGTAATAAGCCAATCCACTGAAGCTCTTGGATACTTACATTTGTATTATAGCTATGATAATTTATAATATGAGAATGTTAATTGTTAATTCTAGTCTTTAATAACTTTGAAATATATCTCTGGACCATTAAAGTCTTAAAAGTTTGTTAAAACCCATTCTGGACTGTTCCAGCTGAAAAAAGCTCTGGTAATAATTTAGAATTTACAGCCACTGATGGAGTTAAGATCATGGATGACAAAGAGAGAAGATATTAATTAACATGAGGTCATGGCATGGTTAACAGTTGACAACAGAGTTTGTATGGTGCACCATAGACAGAGAATTGTGGAAGGACATGATCATCTATGTCAACTGTTTTGGCACATGATGGTGATAGCCTTATAAACTTCACAAAATTTGCATGACCATCATCTCCAACCATAGCACTTTCAATGTCAGTCTATCAGTTCTTTTGTAGCCATGAACCCATGTATATCTAATATTTAGCTGAAGTATGACACAAGCGTTAAGGAATGACTGAGTGGTGTATTTAATCCACAAGCTACTGAAACAATTAGCCTGCACTATAATTATCATATATAATTTTGGGAAACAACAGGTAAGAGAAAAAGAGGAAGACCCAGAGAGACACTGAGAAGAACATTGATGAGAGAAGCAGGAGCAGCAGGAATCCCCTCCCTCAATGAGATAGAGCTGCTTGCACAGAACAGAGAAAATGGCGAGATTTGATAAAATATCTTTAAAAGAATTGAAAACTTCTAGAACAAAAATTCAGATAAGAGAAGGAGTATCTTCGTCTACGTCCTATGGGCCGGTTACGGTTCGAAAGGTCAATAGATAGATAGATAATTATCATTAACCTTTCAGCCACAAATAAATCATATGCCTTGTAACAAATATTGTTCCATGTGTTACTATCTTGGGCCTACTTTTCAAGTGCTATTCATATTTTCACATTTTTTGCATCTGTTTCTACCTTCATTACAAATTTTTTATTTTATCTTTGTTTATATGTATTTGATTGTGGATTTCAGAAAAATGCATGAGTTTGTTTTCTTTTTTCACTATTTGTATGCTATATCCAAAATCACAATCCATTGTTTAATTTTGTCCTTACCTGAGTTTGTCTCCTTTCTTTTAAGAGTTTAACCATCTTAATTTTATTTTCATATCATATCAGTAGCATTTTATTTGCGCAAGCATCCATTTAAAAGAATCTGTACATTTCTGGTCATTAGTATGTACTATTAAAAATATCAGTTCTCTTAACTTTTTGATCAGTTAATTAACATGTCAACATGTTCACAGACAATAAAAGATCACTCCAGGTTTATGAATCTCATTCCTGCACAAATTGTAGAGAAGCTGATTGTTACACTTAGAATAAGAAAAAGTGCTCCTGAGTTGTTGGTAAGTTAACCCTGTTTGAAAGAATTAGCCAACTAATTTTGCAGTACAGTCCCCTGTTTCTGAAAATAAAATTTGTTTCTAAATTGTCAACATTTTGACTATAAGATTTTATATCTCTAGAGTTTATAATATTTGACACATTTTCTACTTTATTCACCTTGAAGACAAAGGCTACATATTGAAATAAAATTCAAACTTCATTGAGTGTTCCATTTTAATTATAATTCTCATATTATGATTTTTTAAATGAAGATCATGTATTGCAGAAAAATACAATTAATTATTAAGTAGAAAAAAAATCTAATTGGAAAAAAAAACATTTTATACTTTTTCTTACAGACACTGACAGTTTGTCATGAAATTTGCAAACAAAAACACTTGCTTCAGAGGTGAAAATTAATTTTCAAAATGCAGTAAAAATTCTGGATCTATTAAAAAAAATTTGCAGGACAGAATTTGAAGTGTGTGCTAAGGGTGTTGATGTATGTGTATTCTATGGTATTTCCATTACATAATTCTATGACACAAAAAGATGAACGATAATTAGTAAAAGCACAATTATTGTGTATATATTCTGAATATGTTCTTGTCTTAGAAATGATTTGGCATCTATTTTTGTACCAATAAAAAAAAATGTATAAATGTGGTGTAACTGTTTATTGCTTTGTTGAGCTAATGTACAATTACAATGAGTATGTGACTTCATCATTATCAGTCTAAATCAAGACCATTAACTTAGTTGATCTTACCTGGTATAATCTAATCATTAATTAGGACACCTGCAGGTATAAGTGATCATGTGTCTCCACAACTTTCTATCTCTACAGTTGTTTATCAATTATGTTATTGGCATCCTACCAAACAATTCTCTTAAAATATGGCATCTTTTCTCTGTTTTCCTCTGTCTCTTTTCCCCTCTATTTTTCCGGTATATAATATTCCACAATATATTCCAGTTGTTCCCTTCTAATTACATAGCCAAGAAAAGATGACTGTTTCCTAATTATCTTGGCAAGAACAATTATTTGAGCTTACAATTCTTTTAGAGCATCCTTTTCTCTTATTTAGGGTGTGGATGGCATTCTCAAAATTCTTCTGTAAAAATAGCATTTTTTGTGGCATGCAACAATTTTATTGTCTGTTGTCTGATTGTCCTGGACTCTATTTCTGTATGTCAAGACTGGCTTCACATTATTTCCTAATTTCCATTACAAAAATGAGGTATATAGTGCCTTTTTTAACTTTTTGAAATGCAGGCTTTATTTATGCTATTCTGCACCACACCTCTGCTTTGCATCTGAGGTTTTTTTTTTACATAAAACTTATATTTAACTGGTCTAGTTAATTTATGATCATGAGTTAATGATGAGATGTGATCAATAGATGCAGCTATTATATTCCAGTATATTTATTTGTTATTGTTGTTGTTGTTAGGATCATTAGTATTGCACCCTGGATGAATCCTTAGGTGTCCTGATATCTGTTTTGAGAATAATAAATACGTGGAAAACCCTAGTTCACATGCACAAACTCCATAGCAATGGCCTGGGGTCCAGTGTTGGTTGGTTTCTGCTGACAATTTTTCCAATGCAGTGGTTGTGTTTATGGCCTACTCTTTTCAATTTTAACTGCAAAAGGTTCTTTCTTCTTTGTTCTTCTTCTTTCTTTCTCACTGATACTGAAAAGGTGTCATGGTTTATATCATTTGTCGTTCTTGAGCTGCTCAAACTGTCTGAATTAGTGATTTTCCTTTGTTGTTACATGTCTCTATCACTGCATCCATCCATCTTCTTCTGGGTCTTCCTCTTGGTCTTTTTCCATGCATTCTTTAGAAGAACGCCCTTGATGGTGATTGGTTAGAATTCATTCTGACCAGGTGGCCCAACCATTTCAGTTGTTGTTGCCCTATATAAAAAAGAGTTATATAAATATAAAAAGGGTTCATTAACATGCACAAATGCACATGGGACCTCCTGTTTCTTGCCGTTATCTGAGAGGGCTAGACATCAGATCTCACTACCCATGAGATAAAGGTAGGGTAACATTATAAATAAACCAGGGATTAATTTTTGTTTTCATTTTTTTTTATTTATTTACTATTTTTAATCTCTCACTTTAGATAAGACCCACACATTCTTTGATGTTGTTATTCCAAATTCTTTATCTATTTGTCTTTGCGTCTTCCTCCTTTCATGGATTTCTGCATGTCAGTTCTTTCTTTGTTTGTCTTTGCGTCTTCCTCCTTTCATGGATTTCTGCATGTTGGGTTTTGCCAAACTATACACACTGTTTTGTGGGTAATATAGAATCAATATGTAGTAAAGAATTATTGGACTTAAAGAAGGTGCACTGTGAGCAAAATATGACATCTGAAGGTACTGTAAGGGTGTAAAGTGTACAATGTGTTTACTTCACCTTCTTGCTCTTCTGCATTTATTGATAACTACCCCTCTTCATTGGGAGCCGCGATAGCTCAGTGGTTAGTGAACTGGACTACAAAGGACAAGGGGTAGGGTTCGATCCCAACCGTCGGCTTCCGGGTTCACCCAGCCTTAAATGGGTACCAGATTTTTTTCTGGGAAAGTAAAGCAGCAGGGCGTAATACCGACCACATTACCCCAAAAATCACGTGCTGAAGGTCTGTAAAATATAGGGTCACTAACATCATATTTCCCTATACGCCACTTGGCGTGATGGGGGTACTTTACTTCCTTTTTTTTTTTTACCCCTCTTCATCAATCACCCTTTACAATATATCAAGTGGATATGTATGTTTTATGTTGCTAGTTTACTTGCAAGCTACGATGACTGCACCTTTCAGCTGGACGTATCCGACTTTGGTCTTCGGGAACTTGCTCACTTCTCCTTTTCAATTGCTACCTGTTTAGTTATATTGTTTAGACTGTTTTCAGGGACACAACTTGGAGGTGGAGTATGATCTGGATCAACTCGCTTATCCTGATTCAGTCAACTATGAGTCATTGACTGTTCTGACAGACATCTTGGGCCCTAATGTGCAATGTATGAAGGAGCATTCACCATTTGGCTTAATCTCAATTTCATGTAATCTATTGCTGGATCACTAACAATGTGCAGTCTATTGCTGGATCTATAACAATATACAATCTCTTGCTGGATCTATAACATCATGCAATCTCTTGCAGGATCTATAACAACATGCAATCTATTGCTGGATCTATAACAACATGCAATCTCTTGCAGGATCTATAACAACATGCAATCTATTGCTGGATCACTAACAATGTGCAATCTTTTGCTGGAACCATAACAATGTGCAATCTATTGCTGGATCTATAACAACATGCAATCTCTTGCAGGATCTATAACAACATGCAATCTCTTGCAGGATCTATAACAACATGCAATCTATTGCTGGATCTATAACAACATGCAATCTCTTGCAGGATCTATAACAACATGCAATCTATTGCTGGATCACTAACAATGTGCAATCTTTTGCTGGAACCATAACAATGTGCAATCTATTGCTGGATCAATAACAATGTGCAATCTATTGCTGGACCCATAACAATGTGCAATCTATAGCTGGATCCATAGCAATGTGCAGTCTATTTGATGGATCCATAACAATGTGCAATCTATTGCTGGATCCATACAAATGTGCAATCTAATTGATGGATCCATAATAATGTGCAATCTATTTGTGGATCCGTAACAATGTACAATCTATCACAATTGTCTTTATCATTAACACTACATTTCAGCCACTTCATCGCTACTTCTAAATACAACTAACTTATTTTTTTTCATGCAAAAAGTTTAGTAGTTAAGAACAAAGATGCATTTTTGTGGAACATATAATTTAATTTGTATGCAGCAATTACATAAAAGTACAAATTGCTAAGTGACATATTCTGAGAGCAAGAAAAAGAAATAAATCTATTTTCAACACGTTTACTCACAGTAGATAAATGTGTAACATGGTAATTTCTTATCTGTTGTTGATATAATCAGAAAACATAACAAAGATTTAGCTATAAAGATATATATACACATTTTCTATATTGACTGTCTAAAATATTTATCAAATTGACTGCTTTAGACAACATCTTTACATCACATAATTACATAAATACAAAACATATTTAACAATACATAATTACATAAACACATTTTACATGACATAATTACATAAATATATAAAAACATTTTACATTTTAAAGATTATATAAATGCAAAACACATTATACTTTACATGATAACATAAACAAAACAACACCAAAGAAAGTGCCAATTTACAATCTACAATTGAGTGATCATTGAGTAATCACATTTTTTACAATCAGCTATTTTTTTACAAATTCAGCATAATTTTGAATTATTTCATTGTTTAAAAAAATGGTGAAAGTTTGTGTTTTAGCATTGTTTTGAAGTCAGAGTGTAAAATATATGTTACTACACTCTACAGAGTATAGATTATAAATGGTAAAATAGACAGCATATCTAATTGTTCTCTAATCTTGTTCAATGTCTTCTAGCTTATATACCACTGTTCAAACAAAATTTAAAAAGAAAAATTCATGAATTTTCAAAGACATCCAATAAGGAAAGACAGCTCTCAACAAAATAAGGATCTCTTCTGTGTTATAAAGATGTATGTAATGTGTATGAGAGCACTTGATATGAACATAACTGACTTCTATCTATTGACCTTTCGAGCCGTAACCGGCCCATAGGGCGTAGACCAAGATACACCTTCTCCTATATGAATTTTTTTTTGTTCTAGCAGTTTTCTTTTAAAGATATTTTATCAAATCTCGCCATCTGTCTCTGTTATGTGCAAGCAGTTCTATCTCATTGAGGGAGCCGATTCCTGCTGCTCTTGCCTCTCTCATCAATGTTCTTCTCAGTGTCTCCCTGGGTCTTCCTCTTTTTCTTTTACCTGTTGTTTCCCATATGAGGGCTTGCTTTGCTATTCGGTTATTATCTCTTCTCATCACATTTCCAACGTATGACCATCGTCTTTTCTTTATTACTGAAGATATTAGTGGTTGATTGGCGATTTCTCTAATTTCCTCGTTTGTTTTTAATTCGTTCCATGCTATACCAAGTATTTTCCTTAGACATTTATTTTCGAATGCGTTCAACTTTGTTTCTATATCTCTTGTTGTTTTCCAGCTTTCACACGCATACGTAAGGGTTGATAGTACATTTGATTTGAATAGCATAAGTTTTGTGTTTGTGCTGATGAGTTTTGATTTCCACAACTTTTCAAGGCTTCTGAAAGACATTGCTGCTTTAGCCATTCTGATTCTAATTTCTTTACTCGTATCCCCTTCTCGATCAATGTGACTTCCAAGATAGATAAAGTGATCGATCTCTTCTACTGGTTGTAACTGACTTGGAAGAGCCTAATTAAAAAACGAATCCACTTTGAGGATGAAAGTTAATTCCAAAGTGAACTGAGCAAACTTAACCTAACTTTAGAAAATTTGCTCTTTACATCTTTACATCTTTACATTCAAAAAACAAAAATAAATCACCTTCTCTAAAGCCATTGTCTTTTGAGATTGTTAGAAATCTCATTTCATTCATTGACTGCTTTTTCCACATCCAAGGTTGGCTACCATGTATTGCCATTTTACTCTGCCTTTTATCTTAATGGTGCATGTTGTCATAGGTTCACCTTTTCACATTTTGATATTATTAGCCAACTTTAGTCTTGGTCTGCCTATGACTCATCTACCTTGTGTACTTCTCCTCAAAGAAGACTTTTAGTAGGGTATTGTGTCTCTTCACATTTCCCAAAAATTTCAGTTTTCTTTTTTGAATCTGTGTTAAGCAATTCTGTTTTAATCTCCAGCTGATTTAGAACTGCTTTGTTTGTCTTCGTTAGGAACTTACATTCCAAATTCTAATAATACAAAAAAATAATAACAGTCAACTTTCCAACATTTTCTTAAAAATCCTTGCTCCTTATATGGACTTTTTGATCCTTGTAATTGGACCTCAATCTGAAACAAGTGCAGTTGCACCAAAAGCTTGGACAAAATAATAACATCAGATGGAAGATGCACCACAGAAATAAATAGTAGAATAGCACAGACCGAAGAAACATTTCAGAAAATGAATAACATCCTGTGCAACAATTCTGTGTCAATAGAAGTGAGAAAGAGTGTTCATCAGTGTTGTGTAGAGTCAATTCTGATCTATGGAAGTGAGAAAGAGTTTCATCAGTATTGTGTAGAGTCAATTCTGATCTATGGAAGTGAGAAATAGTTTCATCAGTGTTGTGTAGAGTCAATTCTGATCTATGGAAGTGAGAAAGAGTTATATCAGTGTTGTATAGAGTCATTTCTGATCTATGGAAGTGAGAAAGAGTGTTCATCAGTGTTGTGTAGTGTCAATTCTGATCTATGGAAGTGAATCATAAAAGCTTCAAAAAGCAGAAAGAAACAATCATTCTTGGGGCACATCGTGAGAAGACAAATGTTGTAGTATCTTGTTACAACCGGCACACGACAAGAAAACAGAGACTTCTGATGACAGCGTGATAAGTAACTTCATATCGTGGCTCAGTAAACATTCAAGTACAGAACTGATCTGATGTAGATAGAGAAATCTATCTGTAGATATAGAATTGTGGAAGGATATGATCACACTCGCCAAAAGGGTATGGAACAGGATGATGATTATGTGACCTTTCTGATCAGGAGAGAGATTTGTGTACTACTGAACACTATCCAAGCACAATAATAATGATTCTACATTTAAAAACAAAAAAATAATCAATCCTGACAATATCAACTATCATCATCATCAAGTGCCGTCTCCGCAACAAAGGTTGGCTACCATGGAGCGCCATTCTGCTCTGTCTCTTGCTTTTAATGGTGCAGGTTGTCATAAGCTGATTTGTGCATCTTTTGATGTTACTCGTCCATGTTAGTCTTGGTCTTCCTCTGCCTCTTTTACCTTGTATTTTCCCCTCCAGGATTACTTTTAGTAGGCTATTGTGTCTTTTAACATGGCCCACAAATCGCATTTGTCTTGTTTGAATTGTGTTTAGTAGTTCTCTTTGCATTTTTAGTTGTTTTAAGACTTTGTCATTTGTTTTCTTTTCCTTCCATCCAATTCTACCTATTCTTCTATATATCCACATTTCAAAGGCTTCAATTCTCTGTTCTGTTTTCTTGCCTAATGTATAGATGTAATGTATATATCAACTATACTGAACTATTAAAGCTATTATCAACAACTTCAACTATAATGTAATTGTAAATTTTTAAAAGATAAAAAGCTAAAGATTACAAAGAGGTAAAATGATAATAAAGATTGCTCTGTAACATATAATGCTGTAGGGAAGTAAAGTATTATTTAACTTCAACAAATTATGACACAGTATTTAGAGGTGAGAAGCCAACGCTTTTTCCTCTTTTATTACCTTCCCCAATGCAATCCATTTTTGACAATAGAAACAAGAAAAATAGTTTTTAAATGTTATGTAGAGCCAGTCTTAACATATGGATGTGAATCATGGGCAATAAGATAACAGACAAGAAAATCACTGGAGTCTGTAGAAATGTGGTTTTACAGAAGAATGTTGAGAATACCATGGACAGCTAAGAGGAGTAATGGAAATGTTCTGAAAGAGGTCAAAGCAAAAAGAGAGCTAATTTACAATATTAGGAAGAAACAATCATCATTTTTTGGCCACATAATGAGAATAGAACAGCTGGAATATATTGTAACAACTGGAAAAATTGAGGGACGAAGAGATAGAGGGAGGGAAAAAAAGAAAAAATACCAGACAGCTTAAGAGAATGGCTTGGCAGAAGGTCAACAACAGAAATGATAAATAACTGTCGAGATCAAAAGTTGTGGAGAGACATGATCACCTATGCCAGCAGGCCCGGTACTTGATGATGATTACTTTCCCCAACTACATTATTTTTGCCATTGGGTTAATTATAGCATGAGGCTTAAACCACAATAATTTACATTTTTTCCAGGTCATGATGCGGAGTTCATGCACATAGTTCAGGGCTCTCCTCTGATTTTCTCAAGGAAGGATATCGGAGCACCTAAGGATTCATTGAGTTTGAAGTGGTGATGAACCTAACATACAATTTACATTGTTAAGCCAGCACAGTAGCCACTAAACTATTTATACTTTCTATAACACTAATGTTTGATTAATTGTTAATAGATTCTGAACAATGAAATATCACTTTGAAGATACATATATATAAAAATGTAGAGGATACCTCCAAGCCTTGCTAGACGTATGGAGAATATGGTGTTAGTAACCATATTTTTCTATGACCATGGCAAATTTTTGGGTGATGTGGTCGGTATCATATCAGGCCACCTTTATCTCCCAGAAAAATCTCTGGTACCCATTTTTAGAGGCTGGGTGAACCCTGGTGGCTTATTTGTCAGGAAACATAAATCTGCCATTGCTGGATCAAACCTGGACCCTTCTGGTCAGGCAGTGAGCACACTAACCACTCAACCACCGAGGCTCCTTTAAAAATATATGATGCTGTATAAATGACAATATACATCTAAATGAGTTAATTAAAATATCAGAAGGTGAGTATCTGACATAAAGTGAATAGCACAAAATTACTTCTAGAAAACTTTCACCTTTTATCTTACTTCATTCTCTTGTTAGGGATGTCAGACACCAATACTGTATTTCAAAGATACCTTGCTGCATGTTTTCCAGTTCTTCAAATATCCTCCTGCATGTTCTCCAGTTCTTCAAATATCCTGCTGCATGTTTTCCAGTTCTTCAAATATCCTGCTGCATGTTTTCCAGTTCTTCAAATATCCTGCTGCATGTTTTCCAGTTCTTCAAATATCCTGTTGCATGTTTTCCAGTACTTCAAATATCCTTCTATATGTTCTCCAGTTCTTCAAATATCCCACAGCATGTTCTCCATGTCTTCAAATATCCTGCTGTATGTTCTCCAGTTTTTCAAATATCCTGTAGCATGTTCTCCAGTTTTTCAAATATCCTCCTGCATGTTCTCCAGTTTTTCAAATATCCTGTAGCATGTTCTCCATGTCTTCAAATATCCTGTAGCATGTTCTCCATGTCTTCAAATATCCTCCTGCATGTTCTCCATGTCTTCAAATATCCTGTAGCATGTTCTCCAGTTCTTCAAATATCCTCCTGCATGTTCTCCAGTTTTTCAAATATCCTGTAGCATGTTCTCCATGTCTTCAAATATCCTGTAGCATGTTCTCCATGTCTTCAAATATCCTCCTGCATGTTCTCCAGTTCTTCAAATTGCCTAAGATTTTATTCTTTATAACTGCCTCTTTCTTTATCTGTGTGTCTCTCAAACAGACTGCAAAATGATTTATCCATTTTCTGGATATTACCAGATAGACAGAAACTACTTTCCTTAATTCTGATTTCCTTTATAAATGTATTCTCCAAGTTTATGTTGGTCATTTCTTAGTCTAACACCATTAGTTGTTCTGTTCTTGATATTATTTTTAAAAATATTTTAATGGTGCTCACTAATACACTTTTCATGAGGTTAACAAGGCCTATTATTTTTTTTTTTCCTCTTCTCGTTCTCTCTTGTTAACAATTTTAGACATCAATGATGATTTCAGAAAAACACCACCGTGGTCAACAGTAGAACAAATCTTGTTCTTTAGAGTCTTCACAGGAGGCTAGAATGTGTTTCAAACTAAATTGTCCAGGTTTGCAAGACTGGGAATATATTCTGAATTGTCAGGAGATTGACCACGCTGTCAAAAATTATTATATCCAAGTCAAAAATTTTTCTATGGACAAATTTAATGTTTCTATCAGCTGATCATTATCTTAGGTTACAAGATAAAAAGAAAATATAAGAGAACAAGCTGAAGGGTTAAAATGTTCATTTTAGTGCCTTAATATACATTTCAATATATAATTTTCTTAATAAATCGATTAAAAAGTAAAATTGTATTTAAGTAAGTCAATATTAATATTATTACAAAGTAAAAAATTTCATTTTAAGTACATGATTTAATACATTTTTTATCAGCATCATTTTATTTCAAAGCATCAGATTAAAATTATTTGACATGTTAATTTTTTCTGTTTTCCAATTAAAGCATTAATGTAAAACCGATGAACTCAATATATCTTTGATTTCATTGTAGTTGTATTCACTTTTAATGATGTTAATTTGTTACATTTATCTGAAAGTTTTCAGTGTTTTAAATATTATTATTATTCTATAATTCCATCAAAAACCCAAGAGTGAATAAAGGTATGGTCAACAATTTTTTCTATTGGGGGTAAAATAAAATACTCACACCAGAAGGCGACAGCACTGGACAAGTAAACTCTATTATTCAGTCCAATAAGCTCCCCTGACAGACCCAAATGTTGGGGAAATGCCAAAAAGATTGTTTTGGTTATTATTTCATCTCGTGAAACAGGAAAATCATAACTTAAGAGGGCTCTGAAGCATAGGTGCTTCTGTATTTGTTGGATGGGTATTATATTTATCACATTGCATTATAATGTCATTATAATATCATTATAGTGTTATATTTAGATAGTATTTATACAATGAATAATAAAGAAGTTAGTAAATGCTAAAATGTTGCCAAAATAAATTTTGAATGTTCTGGCTCACAATAGTATTCACTCAGAAAATGATTTTGTCAGTAGGTTAATTTGATTGTTTATTTGAGAGGCTCCCATTATCTATCCCAAAAACTGGACACTTATTAAAACAGAAAAAAACAAATGTACTAAAAATTTAATGAACACAAATTATACAAGAATTTAAACCACTTGAAGATAATATGGATTTTATGATGAGGGGAATGTTGCAGATAAAAACAACTTTGCACCCAAATATTGTGACATTCATGACTAGAACTAAAGTTTTTAAATATCACATCTAAGTTGACACTACCAGCCTTCATAGATCTAGTAGATCAATGTTACTCCTTTCTCAGCCACTGGTACTCTGAGCAACTAGTGGTCAAACTGTTTTGTTGCTTTTTGTAGAGCAGGAATAACTCCCACAGCTAACATTATCAGTGCCCATCAATTACAGAAAATATTCAATCTGGCCCAAGCTGGGTGCCACTGTCTCTATTGTTTTCTGTCATGTTTCACTGTTAACGAATTTTATCATCATGTGCTGAGGACCGACAATTGTAGAAGAGCATTGCTCCATTCCTTCATCATCATCATCATGAGTGCCGTCTGCAACGAGGTTGGCTATGGAGCGCCATTCTGCTCTATCTCCTTACATTAATGGTACAATATATTGTTGACTTCCCAGCCCATCTCTTCATGTTGTCAATC
The DNA here is from genome assembly GCA_032433765.1 of Megaustenia siamemsis. NCBI lineage: Eukaryota > Metazoa > Mollusca > Gastropoda > Stylommatophora > Ariophantidae > Megaustenia > Megaustenia siamemsis. The sequence goes on from JAVIAB010000108.1 coordinate 54,956,697, forward strand.
CATTTCAACATTTCACTGCCTTTGTTTCATTTTCCCTGCACTTTTTCTTCAAACAATATTACCCATTGGTCTTTATGTATTTTTATATGTCCAAAGTAGCTTATTTAACTTTCTCTAATTTTATTCAAGAATTATTTTTCCATTCTCAGCTTGTTGAGAACTTCACATCATTTCTTTTCCTTTTCATATGCTACTAATTCTGATATAATACTCCCATTATTGAGAAATCATCTTATTTCTAATACAAGAGGAGGAACCTAAGAACTCATTATAGTCAGACTTAATGGGAATTACAGAAGAAGCTTGCACAGTAGTCAAACATTAAATTGTGGACATATAAAAAGTCAAGGCGATATGATAATTGCCTGACAAGAGAATAATACTTACAGCAAATTGGCAAACTGGTGACAAGTCAAAAAATAGGAGAGTAACAGATTGACCAAGAGAAGTCTGTATCATTTAAGCAATAGAATGACAAAGCTATAGATTTGACAACAACTTCAACAGATGGAACATTACCAGCATGTCATATACTGGTGCCTGAATGGAAAAAAGTATAACAATGCTATAGAAGGGAGAGCCCAGCAATGACAAGAATGAACCAATAAGAACACGATACAATGAACAGTCAATGCACAAGAAACAAGTTAAATAGAGTGGGAAATATTAAAAGACAGCTCAGTAACACCCGAGCCATGATAGCTCAGCGGTTAGAGAACTGGACTACAAAGAACAAGAGGTTGGGTTCGATCCTGATCGCTGGCTTCTGGGTTCACCCAGCCTTAAATGGGTACCGGATTTTTTTTCTGGGAAAGTAAAGTGTAATACTTTAATACCCCTCAATGAGATAGAGCTGCTTGCACAGAACAGAGACAAATGGCGCGATTTGATAAAATATCTTTAAAAGAATTTAAAACTGCTAGAATACAAATTTAGATAAGAGAAGGAGTATCTTGGTCTATGGGGGCTGGCTACGGCTCAAAAGGTCAATAGATAGATAGAAAGTGTAATACCGACCACATTACCCCAAAATTCATGTGCCGAGGTCTATAAAAATTATGGTCACTAAAACCATATTCCCTTTACACCACTTGGCGTGACGGGGGCTCTTTACTACTTTACTTTTTACAGTAACATCCTGTCAGAATGTGACCAAATGGTAATTGGAATACATTTTTATAGACAGGATAGTAACATAACAGACATTTCAGTAGCAATTCACCAGAATGTGTCTAAAGACCGAAAGATGCTCAAAATGAGTGAAAGTAAATAAGAAAAACCAACAGTAACCTATAAAAATGTTTTAAATAGACAAATACAAGACTATGAAGAATTGTAGCTTAGATAGAAGGAATATAGTTCAACAATGCAAGCGATAAGTGATATTGGAAATCCATGGCAGTCAACCTCCACAACTGTTTTGGCACATGCTATCACATGTACAAGTGGTTAACAACGGAAACATCACTCGTGTAACACCACTAAGTTATCGTTGCGTTCATTCAAGTGTAGGATCTGCATGACTGTATGGAGAGTATTTTACACGTCATATGCGTTCCTGTAATATGGCTTTTGCTTGAAAGCATAACAGGTCAAGGACGAGCACAGTATGGTAAGACCTCCACCAGCAGCGGTCATGTAGAACGCCCAGTAGAGCGAGCAGTCACCTACAGAGAGAATATAAAAAGACACAATTTTAATGGCAGAGCGAGCAGTCACCTACACAGAAAATACAAAATTACACAATTTGAAAGGCAGAGCGAGCAGTCCCCTACATAGAGAATATAAAAATACACAATTTGATTAAAGGAGTGAGCAGTCATCTACATAGAGAATACAAAATTACACAATTTGATTCACAGAGCATGCAAACACCTACATAAAGAATATAAAATTACACAATTTGATTAAAGGAGTGAGCAGTCATCTACATAGAGAATACAAAATTACACAATTTGATTAGCAGAGTGAGCAGTCACCTACATAGAGAATGCACAATTTGATTAGCAGAGCGAGCAGTCACCTACATAGAGAATATTACACAATTTGATTAGCAGAGCGAGCAGTCACCTACATAGAGAATATAAAATTACACAATTTGATTTGCAGAGCTAGCAGTCACCTACATAGAGAATATAAAATTACACAATTTGATTTGCAGAGCAAGCAGTCACCTACATAGAGAATATAAATTACACAATTTGATTTGCAGAGCAAGCAGTCACCTACATAGAGAATATAAAATTACACAATTTGATTTGCAGAGCAAGCAGTCACCTACATAGAGAATATAAAATTACACAATTTGATTTGCAGAGCAAGCAGTCACCTACATAGAGAATATAAAATTACACAATTTGATTTGCAGAGCAAGCAGTCACCTACATAGAGAATATAAAATTACACAATTTGATTTGCAGAGCAAGCAGTCACCTACATAGAGAATATAAAATTACACAATTTGATTTGCAGAGCAAGCAGTCACCAACATAGAGAATATAAAATTACACAATTTGATTTGCAGAGCAAGCAGTCACCTACATAGAGAATATAAAATTACACAATTTGATTTGCAGAGCAAGCAGTCACCAACATAGAGAATATAAAATTACACAATTTGATTTGCAGAGCAAGCAGTCACCTACATAGAGAATATAAATTATACAATTTGATTTGCAGAGCTAGCAGTCACCTACATAGAGAATATAAAAATACACAATTTGATTTGCAGAGCAAGCAGTCACCTACATAGAAAGCATAAAAATAAACAAGTTTACAAGTTGTAAACGAAGAAGTGAAGTACATAGAGAGTATAAACATAAACAATTTTTTTTTTTTATAGGAGTGGTCACTAATACAGATTGTGGGATAAAAGCAATTCATTTGTAGGCGTTATTTCTTTTAGAAAATTAAAATTAAGAAAGAAACATAAAGAATGTTACAAATGAAAAGAATATCACAATAAATAAAATACTTCTTTGTTTTTGTTCTTTTTTTCTAATTGCTACCTTCCTTTTCTCTTTCCTTTCTTCCTCTTCTTTTCCATCATTTTCTTTGGTAAAGGATCAACAAAGAAGTTAATAGCCAACATGCCTTTCGAAGTCAATCAAGTATGCCTATGTTTCCCTTATCTTGTGTGGTACTCCAAGTCTTGTGTATACTAGACTTACTGTGTATTTCTTGATCAACGACTCCCTGTCAAGTTGTCCATCTTTCTTTCTTCTTCCCTTTGGTGCACTGTCACCTATTAACTTGTACTTAACATATTCTTTTTGCATTCCCATTGTTCTTGTCAGGTTGTCCCTAATCTGCTTTTCTTTCTCATTTCCTCAGAAGTACGTTTTTTTCTTATATTGTCATATTTGTTCTTTGCATGCCTGTCTAAAGTGTATTTTTTACTTTGTCTCTAGATGAGTCTATTGTTCTCTATCATGATTTTCCTTGTCTGCAAATCTAATATTCACAATTTAGTATTATCCTTTGCTTTTGGATATTTTATTTTATAACTGCCTTCCGATTAATGATTATCGTATTTCTCTCCAGTTCAGGCAGTTATCATAGTGTACACTACCTTGTGAACGAATGCATAATAATCCCATTCAGTTGTTATTTAAATCAAATGTTTACTTAAATGTATCATTCTCAGACGTCAAACGAGGGAACAAAAATGTCGCAATATCAAAAGCAGTTGAAGCATTGGTCGGCCTACGTTTGATAATGGATATGATATTTACCAAATGATATTATATTATATTTATATTACATTTTAATTTATCAAACGGGGATTTAAAAACAGGCAGTGAGTTGTGAGATTCGGTGACCTTCAAAGTCCTAAAAGTATAACGGACCCCGTTCAGGACCGTTCTTGTTGAAAGATTGCTCGATTCTATCTAAGGCGGGCGGTAAAACGTAAGCAGGTCTACAGTTGAGCACACACAAATGAGTTCTTGTCAGTTTAAATTCTAACAGTTTAAGTTGCTGTCGCTACTGGGACGCAACTCCATAAAGTAAAATGTCTTCATCGTGGAAATAGGCGACCTAGAAACCCTGACTGGGTTTATTGAGTTTGTGTAGATCTCTCTCCGTGTGACCAGGAAAGAGAATGTTCTAGTGGCAGATAGTTAGTTAGGTCTGTATATTTTTTTAATGAAAAGGTTCTTTAAAAGTATAAATATAATGCCGGGATAGTCCTTGATTGTAAAAATCCCAAAATAATTAATTCAATGTCTGAACGTCAGTTATTACAAAAAGTGATATATTATATTTTTAAGTGATTAGTTTTTTGTTATGATTTTGTCGTAATAAACTTGACTTAAAAGTAAAAATAATCAAGATATGGTCGTCATTTACTTGTCGATAGCAACTAATTCGATGTGTAGATCACTCTGAAATATCCCTCAATTACGTAATTATGGACAATCAATCTAGATATCTATACAAGTTAACTCAAAAATAGCTGATTTATTGACAATGACCATGAATCCACCGAGGCACAGCGGCGTGCAGCACAAGTCGTTAACATTCAAACATATTTTATAATCAATGACAATATTTTGAATTCAGAAAAAAAAACACTAATTTGGTGGACAGATCCCCTTGAAACATCCTACACTAATGTAAATGTGATGGAAGCTACAGGTAGAAGCAGAGATGAAGATGATTGGAAAGACATGAAACGATTTTAATTAAAAGAATGGCAAGAAACAGGGCGGCTTAGAAAGTGTTTGTCGAAGACCTAAGATCCATAAGGAGTTGAACGAAAGAAGAAGAATGTAAAAATAAACGTTGAATCTAAATACCCATGCCATTAAAACAAGAACACCGTTAAATGTGTGTCAAAGTGAAGAAAATTCTCTAATGAAGCAAACAAGCAAATAATACCGTTTGAAAAAAAAACCGCTAGAAGCAATTACAATAAATGAAGACTGAACTTACGTCAATAGAATTGAGAAAAGAGAGTTCATCGGTGCTATATAGAACCAATTCTATTCTATGGAAGTGAATCATGGTCAGTAGACGAACAAATGAAAAGACGATTCGAGGCCACAGAGATGGGATTTCTCAGAAGAGTTCCCTGGACAGCTAAAAAGACCAATGAGAAAATTGTCAAACAGGCCAGCACAAAAGGGGAGCTCCTAAAAACGCCAGAAAGAAACAATAGACATTTTTCTGGCACATCTCTGGAAGAGGGAATTTGGAATACTTGGTTACAACTGGCATATTACAGGGAAAGAGAGATTGCGGAATGCAAAGAGAGAATATATTGTATAGCTTGGTGTCATGGCTTAGAAAACAGTCAACCACAGAAATGATCCGATGTACTGTGGATAGAAAATTGTGGAAGGTCATGATCGCCTACACCAACCGGTGCGTCACATGATGATGACATTCAAAACACCATTGACAAACATTTGCTCTACCATTGCCATTCAGTCTTATTTCTTTTATAGAGGAAAAGCAAAACTTATTTAAGGCCCTGTGATCCGACTCCATCCGGTTTTACAGAAGAATGTTGAGAATACCATGAACAACAAAGAAGAGTAATGAAAATGCTCTGAAAGAGGTCAAAGCAAAAAGAGAGCTAATTTCCAATATTAGGAAGAAACAATCATCATGTTTTGGCCATGTAATGAGAAGAGAACAACTGGAATATATTGTAACAACTGGGAAAATTGAGGGACGAAGAGATAGAGGGAAACAAAGAGAAAACATACCAGACAGCTTAAGATAATGGCTTGGCAGAAGGTCAACAACAGAAATGATAAATAACTGTCGAGATCGAAAGTTGTGGAAAGATATGATCATCTACGTCAGCATCACCCGGTACATGATGATGATGATGATGATCCGACTCCAAAAGTGAAACAAGAAACGTGTCCTCAATAGACCAGTCACTAACCTTAGTTTGAAAGTGAGTACTCAACCTGAATACACCATCGGGCTCTTCCAGACATCTTTTTATTTGAATGTGACAGCCTGACTGTTTCTTGTTCTCTAACATTCCTTTACTTTGATAGTCAGTGCCGGATTCACTTATAAGCTAAACAAGCTACAAGCCGCGATGTCTCATCGATTAGTGAACTGGACTACAAAGGACAAGAGCGGCTTTCGGGTTCACCCAGCCTTAAATGGGTACCGGATTTTTTTTTCTGTGAAAGTAAAGCGGCACGGGTGAGTTACCGACCACATTACCTCAAAAATCATGTGCCGAAGGTCTGTAAAAGATATGGTCACTAACACCATATTCCCTATACGCCACTTCGCGTGATGCGGCTCTTTATTATTTTTTTTAAAAATATATATATATAAGCTACAGGACCATAGGAGCCGCGATAGTGGTCAGTGAACTGGACTACAAAGGACAAGAGGTAGGGTTCGATCCCAACCGACGGCTTCTGGTTCACTCAGACTTTAATGGGTACCGGATTTTTCTGGGAAAGTAAAGTGGCACGGGCGTAATACTGACCACATTACCCCAAAAATCATGTGCCGAAGGTCTGTAAAATTTATGGTCACTAACACCATATTCCCTTTACGCCACTTGGCGAGACGGGGGTACTTTACCTTTTTTTTATTTTACAGAACCATACAATCTGAGGGACCTCAAAACATTTTCGGAATTTGTTTTGGGACTACACTTTTCTTCATGGGTGGGTGTCGAAGTTTCATTTAGCCTAGAGCCCCATCAAGTCTAAAACAGGCAGTACCCATTTTCAGTTGTGTATACGCGTGAGCGTGTTTGTAAACCATTACACAAGATTCAACACAACGTTACAAACCTAGATTGTAGACATTTGACCTGTGACCACACGCCTGCACCACTTGAGCAGTGTCCCAGCCATTGGGATAGACTGCGACACCACCACCAACCAATAGACCTGTGGAGAGATTAAATGACAGAATATAATCACAACGTTCTTCACAGCAATGCCACATGATGCACCATTTTTTCTACTTTCTTTCTCTTTCTTACTGGTACTGAAAAGGTGTCGTGGTATATCATTTGTCGTTCTTGAACTGCTCGAACTGTCTGAATTAGTGATTTTCCTTTGTTGTTACAAGTCTCTGTCCCTGCATCTATCCATTTTCTTCTGGGTCTTCCTCTTGGTCTTTTTCCGTGCATTCTCGAGATGGTGATTGGTAATGATCCATTCTGACCAGATGGCCAAACCATTTAAGTTGTTTTTGTTCTATATATTCTTGGCAGGGTTTTGTTTCTACCATTTTTCTTATGGTTTTATTTAGTATTCTATCTCTTCTTGCGTTGTTTGTTACTTCTGGAACTACTTGGATTACTAAAGAAATGTAAGTGTTCTTGTGTTATTTGTTACTTCTGGAACTACTTGGATTACTAAAGAAATGTAAGTGTTCTTGTGTTATTTCGAACGGATTTATTTGTGATCAAATTCGAACGGAAACAGTGACAGTTTATGCTAGATAAGTAGAATTCCACCCATTGTGCTATACGATGTATCTAATACAATAGCTAAATGACAACATTTTGACTTTTGTTTTTTCTTTAAAATTAACGTGCGTAAACAATACAACAGGAGTGTCTCTATTTTGTTGTAGATGTTGCATCAATAAAAGTACATTTCTTAACTGCTTTATTGCTTCTACCTTCTTGCAGTATTGTCGTTTCTAAGTCGTTGCTGTGTTATGGGGCCTTGGTTGCCTAGTTTGGAAAACCATCCGACTAGACTACCGACGTTGGGACAACACGTGTTCAATTCCCGTTGGGAGCAGTGTGAGTTGTACTCGTGGTTAGAAACCCCCCGCGGTCGACCCAGCCGCTGGTAGAAATGGGTACCAGTGTAGTACTCTGAGAAGGTGAGGAATGCTGTCTCGCATCGTGAGTTTCGATGCTTGAAGCGACACTATCTCCAAAACACTTCTGGATAGGTGGCTGAGCACATATGGGTGAAAATTCGCGTGCTAAAACGCCTATTAAAGTCTCTTTCTTTACCTTAACTTTACTTCTATGTTAATGCAGCATTGCCATTTCTAAGTTGTTGCTCTATTATCACTTCTATGTTAATGCAGCATTGCCATTTCTAAGTTGTTGCTCTATTATCACTTCTATGTTAATGCAGCATTGCCATTTCTAAGTTGTTGCTCTTGGGACTGGTTGGTCCCGATTCAAGATGCCGGCCTAGAGACAGAGAGGTTGTGAGTTCAACTCTCAGCTGCACAAGTTGGGATTTTTATTTATGATTTCTCTCGGAGGCAACCACCCCTGGTCTCAGCAGTGAGGCCCGGCTTGACACGTCAATTACTCATCGACGGAAAAAATATAAGTACCTCCGAAGTTGGAGTTATCTGCCTTGCGGCGAAGAACTTCGTCAGAGGTAAAAGCTGACGAACGAAAAAAAAATATTAATGCATTGCCATTTCTTAGTTGTTACTCTATTATTACTTCAATGTTAAAATATGCTTTTCCATTTCTAAGCTGTTGTTTCATGGGTCTAAACATTTGCTACTGTCATGTGTCCAAACGTTTGATATTCGCATGCATCGAAACTCTTTCTTCATTCAAATATCTAACCGTTTACTATATTCATCTGTGTGAACTAGCTACAGCCATAACTCTCAACTGCTGAACCATTTGTCTAAATAATTGAGGAATTCATGAGCGTAAACTGTCAAGGCTTTCATTTATCTAAAGTTTTGATCTCTAACGGGATTGTGTATCCCAATGGCTATATCGTTGTTGCATCAATTACTAATTGCAACGCTGCACTAAAATGGAATGGGAGGTCGGGAGTGGGAACTGAGGAAGGAATTGAAATTATAAGTTTGTTAATTTGACTAATAAAGAACGAAGCTTTTGTCAGTCATTTCAACGTTGCTGTGTTTAATTTATTAGCATCTTACACATTTGTTGTGATCGAGATAACCATATGTTTGTGAGTACAAACACATATGTATAAACAATATGTACATATATATATATATATCTCCGTGCGGCGAAATTCACTGTTTTACTGGCTGAAAAGCCGGCGTATGGTGTTAGGAACTCGTGATAGACATAAAGGATTTTTTCTATCATCATCATCATTTGCCATACCGATTGGCGTAGGCGATCATGTCCTTCGACAATCTTCTTCTATCGACAGTGCATCGTATCAGTTCTGTTGTTGACTGTTTGCCATGCCATAACACCAAGCTATCCAGTATTTTCTCTTTTTGTCGTCCGCGATCTCTCTTTCCTTGTATTTAGCTTGTTGTAACCAAGTATTCCAAATTTCCTCTTCTCATGATGTGCCAGAAAAATGTGGATAGTTTATTTCTAGCGTTTTTTAGGTGCTGCCTTTTTGTATTGGCCTCTTTGAGAATTTCCTCATTGGTCTTTTTAGCTGTCAAGGAAACTTTCAACATTCTTCTGAGAAATCCCACCTCTGTGGCCTCTAATTGTCTTTTTATTTGTTTGTCTACTGTCCATGATTCGTTTCCATCATCATCATCATCATCATCATCGATTGCCGTCTCCGCAACGAAGGTTGGCTACCATGGAGCGCCATTCTGCTCTGACTCTTGCTTTGATGGTGCAGGTTGTCATAGGCTGATTTGTCCATCTTTTGATGTTACTCGTCCATGTAGGAATATTGAGAAGATGTAACATTTAAGGTTTGTGTTCTCGCTTCCATAGGTTAGAGTTTTTCTATCGGGGGTGAAATAAAAATCCCGTCTCACACATCGTGGCAACTGCTTTGACCAAGAGGTCGTTACCCCTCTGGTCCTATCGTCAGCCACACCCCCCCCCTTTTTCAACCATATATATATATATATATATATATATATATATAGGGAGCAGCGATAACTCAGTGGTTAGTGAACAGGACTACAAAGGACAAGAAGTAGGGTTCGATCCCAACCGACGGCTACCGGGTTCACCCAGCCTTTAATGGGTACCGGATTTTTTTCTGGGAAAGTAAAGCGGCACGGTCGTAATACCGACCACATTACCCCAAAAGTCATGTGTCAGAGATCTGTAAAATTTATAGTCACTAACACCATATTCCCAATACGCCACTTGGCGTGACGGGGGGGGGGGGGGGGGATTTAATTTTTGAAAATATATATATATATAGGTCTATTAGCAAAGAAAACGTTCAAATAGCTATTTTTCTCGGAAGTACATGGGGTACAGGAAAACCATCAAGGTCGAAAGGGGACCATGGTATATAAGGCTGAAAAACAATGCACTAGTGCGTCATCACCGTCATTAAGTGCCATCTCCGCATCGAAGGTTAGCTGCCATGGAGCGCCATTCTTAGATGTCTCTTGTTTTGATAGTTAATGTTGTCATAGGCTGACTTGTCCATCTTTTGATGTTGCTCATCCATGTTAGTTTTGGTCTGCCTCTTTTATCTTAAATTTTCCCCTACAGGATTACTTCCAGTAGGCTGCTGTATCTTTTAACATGCCCCCAGAAAACTCATTTTTCTCTAGAGTTTCAGAGTCATCGTGTATAACGATTTTATCTTTTAATGTGATGGGATCATAGAATTCGAGTAAACTTTTTTCTACAATAATATAAAGAGTAAGAAAGAAAAGAAAACTGAGAGCAAGAAAGAACGATTAGAGCTTAAAATGTCACATAAACCTGTGTGTTTGAAACTTAAAGGTATTGTAATAAATTAAACTAGTTCAACCGCGGTTGTTCTTCATGATCTGCTTTGCTGACTGAAGCGAACAAAGGCACATGAGGTTGAATATTTCAAAACGTTAAACTGTGAGCATGGATGTGATCATGTTGCCTCGAATATAAAATGTATTTATGGATGAACATCTGTCAGGAGTCATAAAACTTATTAGTCAGTAGAGCTGCACATTAACAGTTTCGTATTTGAGATATAAAACGACATTTACAAGAAATATGTGTTAGCTTCTATATAAATGATTGACAATTCTAGACTGGCGCATTGTGACGACTTTCCTTTATCTTCCTCTCGCTAACATTAATTTGTTGTTTTAGGATCATCATCACTGCATACCGAATCCATTGGTGCTCTGATATCCCCATCAAGAATCTACGAAAATAGGAGGAGAATCCTAGCCCATGTGCATGAGCTCCGTAGCACGCCCTATGATCCACGATGTGGATACTGATAACAATTGTTGCCTGGGCAGTGGCCGTCATTATGATTTACTCTTTTCAATTTTAACTCAGTGCACAGGGGATCTCTTGTTTATTGCTGTTATCCGAGAGGGCTAGACATCGGATCTCACTACCCGACCGATCAGGGGTGGTCAACATCATAAAAAAACCATGGATTCCCCCCCCCCTTCTTTTAAATCACAAATTGTGAGCACTGGTGAGATTTGAACCCGGGTCCTTACTGTTCTGAGGCTGATGTCGTAGACCACCCAGCCCTGGATTTGTGTTCGTGTACAATACGGTTGTATCTGCATCGCACCCTTTAGTTTATTTAGATGTGAAGTATGCGCGTCTTGGTCCAACACATTCGAATTCATGTTCTCGAGAGTTTGTCTCCCTCTACGATCTGCACTCGCTTGATCAGGCTGTGTGGCTCGTTTCTAGGCGGGAAGATGGAGACGGATCTTGATCAGTTCTGATTTAACAATCCTGGCAAACAAGAATTTTATTTGTGACTCGCGGACCATTTTGTACGCTAAGACTATCCGGCGCCTTATCCTTGTTTAACAGGAGGAGTAGTTAGCTTCGTGCCCGACGGTTTAAGGAAATGGCTTGGCAAGAAGTCAAAAGTATGACTGATAAATGAATTTGAATCAGAAAGATGTGCAGAGAAAAGATTCTCAAAGCGAGCAGACAGGGTACTTTGTGATCATAAATTGAGTATATTGCTATTTTCTTAAAATACTTCATATTCGCTACTCATAATGTCAGGTGAATACGACCGGCTCAATGCTGTCTCCGTAATTGAAAATCCAAACCAGAAAGAATCAGCTGAAAACACACTGCTGCAAAAATTCCACCATTCGTGAGAGTGATTTGACTAGGCGACCATCTTGGTCTTCCACTACAATCGGAAGTCACCTGACCACAAAATAACATGCATGTGTCGCTGGAGCGCAGATGGACCGTTGATTGAACTAAACGGCACCGGGCTCAGTCTTTGCCTCTGTGTTAAACTGCACATTCGCCACCACCTGGACTACGGTCGGATTGAGTATTTCACCGAAGTGTAGGCCTGACTTAATTTGGTGGGATATGTATACTTGGGGCATGCTCACTGATCATGTCTACATGCATTTGGCGCGTGCGCATGGATATTTGTGCTGCCCTCGATGACCGTCATAGCGACCTGAGAGTGTCTATAATGAGATGTGCGCCTTTTTTTCAAAATGTAGCACTTTCATAACACCAGTATGAACTATCAGAATGATCACTCAAGTGGTTGCTGGGACTGGAACTGCAGATATGAGGATGTCCAGCCTGCAGTGACGTCATTCCGTTCTAAAGTCTATAATCTGCTTACGTTCGCCCGATGACTAAAGTATTCTAGAGTATTCGTAGACTGTAGAATTCCCCTTCGTCATCCGCCTTTAAAAGGACGTTAAGTGGGCGTGTCTGCGTTGTGTTGTGGTTTGCAGTATAACTGTTATATTTGCGCCTTTCGGCCAACAAATCCGACTTCAGCACGACATTTTTGAGTACCGGGTTGTCTTCTCTGTTCGATCCCTGCACGCTTGGCCAGACTAGACAGGTTAGTCTGTTACTGGAGGCACCACGCAGAGGTGGAGCAGTGTCTGGATGGTTTTGGTTCACCGATCCTGGCGCAAGCCATCAGCTGTGGGTCGCTGACAACTTCCAGCTCTGGTGCTAGGAGGCACGCCTTCGCCTCCGCCTATAATCTAAATTTTTTTCATAATGCCAAATGGCAAGAAAACGGCTCAAGTATTTGTTTTTTTTTTTTTACTAAGGCTTAATTGATTCTGTGGACTCGCAACATGGCAACTTGAGAAAAAAATGTCGCAAGCTGCAGTTTAATATTTACAATGCATTTATAGATCTAGCATACAACTTGTGATACTTATTCTCTCTTCTTTTTTCGTTTTTTTTCCAAGAGTGCTATTTCAAGCATGGGGGCGGATTTCAACGAAATACGTCACTATGGACTATCACTCAAAGTCTAATAAGCTTGTTATTGATAGTCGTCTCAGTTGGTCGAGATGATCCACCTATTTAGCATTATAAGTTGTACGAATTGAGAATTGATCAACACTATTTTGTACATTAAAGACATGTGCAACAATCACTATCTCCAATTTTAAATTAATTAAACGGGTGCTGTAATCTATTAAGTCTATGTCCCTTACAACATAAATAGACTTGTAAAGATCATTGGTATATGTCTTGTCCGAACAAGTTAACGAAGAGCGTCCAACAATTTCATTTGGGCGTAATAGCACATGTCTGAAATGATAGAGAATAAACATGTATGGTTCACAAGACTATTGACGTCAAGAGGGATGTGCGCCGAGTCTAACTATATTCTTTGTAATGCCCCTACCTTACCCAGAAATGACATCAAAGAATGCGAAGATGATGTAAAGTACAGATCATATGAAAATATAATAATGTGACTTGTTTCAACACTGGCGCTGCAGACATACTCCAAAGTACGAACAAAAGCTACTTTCAATGTCTTACTTGCTACCGTTTGTGGCATCACAGTTAGTGCCGAAATTGATACGTTGACATTCACGGTTAGATCTTGTACCCTCCTGACAGCAACAGAATTGAAAGCTGTCAGCGACTCATAGCTGATTGAGTGTGCCAGGATCAGTGAACTAGAATCATCCAGTACCTACAATACCACATCGCGATGCCTGTAGAAACAGATTGACCAGTCTAGTCTGGCCAAGCGAGTGGGGATCAAAGAAAGAAGGCAACCTAGCACTACAAATACCGTGCTGAAATCGGATATGCTGGGTCTAAATGCACAAATATCATAATTCTACTGAAAACCACAACATAGTACACCTACGTCCACTTAACGTCTTTTAAGGATGGATGACGAAGAGAGCAATGAATTCCTTTAATATTCACTAGGGCCAGATAGAAGAAGTAAAGATTTCCTACCGCTTGCTATAAGCTATATAGCCAGATAGAAGAAGTAAAGATTTCCTACCGCTTGCTATATGTGCTATAGCCAGATAGAAGAAGTAAAGATTTCCTACCGCTTGCTATAGGTGCTATAGCCAGATCGAAGAAGTAAAGATTTCCTACCGCTTGCTATAGGTGATATAGCCAGATAGAAGAAGTAAAGATTTCCTACCGCTTGCTATAGGTGCTATAGCCAGATCGAAGAAGTAAAGATTTCCTACCGCTTGCTATAGGTGCTATAGCCAGATCGAAGAAGTAAAGATTTCCTACCGCTTGCTATAGGTGATATAGCCAGAAAGAAGAAGTAAAGATTTCCTACCACTTGCTATAGGTGCTATAGCCAGATCGAAGAAGTAAAGATTTCCTACCGCTTGCTATAGGTGATATAGCCAGATAGAAGAAGTAAAGATTTCCTACCGCTTGCACATGAGGTTGACTTTACCATCAGCACACACACACAAAAACAATAAGGTTATATTTATACTTGCTCCTAAATTGCAATATCAAGATTCCAGATACGAACGTCACAAACCAAGCATACAATCGATCGACAACTTCATCCATCCTGGTCACATTTTCTCTACAGCAGAATCATTGACTTCGAAGTCAACATAATAATCTACAAAACCAAAGTTACATCGTTAAGAGAACGCGAGATCGAAGAGGAATCAGTCTTGCCAAAAAAACTAAACACTTTGCGTGTCACTGAGCTCATTAACACGTTCTGGATCAATAAAACATGGACAGTATACTGTAGACATACAAGAAAAGTGAAAAAACTTTAGAATTATGTGTCTCCGTAGAATTATCAAAATAAAATTGTAGGATCAAGAATAAGCCAGTGAAGTCATTAAAAAAAAAAATCATAGGCATCTACATATCATGAGTAGAGGATCTAATTGTGGAATACTGAACACGTTTTGCAAATGCCTTATTAAGGTATCTCAAAATAGACGTTGCATGTCTGCATTGGAAAGAGCAAATAATCGACACCTTCGCTGACTATCTAAGAAACCTTAATATTGACGTTAAACCATAAGAAACTCTTGCGCAAGCCCGCCTACTTTGACGCAGTATCATCACTAAAAAAATTAATTTCTTTCAATAATCCGATTATGCACGAAGAAAATGTTTTTTCCTGAGAGAAAAGATAACGTGAGGCGCTTATAAAACCAGATCTGTTGATCAAACACTTGAAGGTCTCATACAACTATTGATGTTTGTCAAAATCTTAACAACTCATACAACCATCGATGGTTATTAAAAAAAACTTAACATCCCACACAACCATCGATGGTTATTAAAAAAAACTTAACAGCCCACACAACCATCGATGGTTTTTAGAAAACTTAACAGCCCACACAACCATCGATGGTTTTTAGAAAACTTAACAGCCCACACAACCATCGATGGTTTTTAGAAAACTTAACAGCCCACACAACAATCGATGGTTTTTTAGAAAACTTAACAGCCCTTACAACCATCGATGGTTATTTTTTAAAAAAAACTTAACAATCCACACAACAATCGATGGTTTTTTTTTACAAAACTTAACAGCCCACACAACCATCGATTGTTTTTAGAAAACTTAACAGCCCACACAACAATCGATGGTTTTTAGAAAACTTAACAGCCCACACAACCATCGATTGTTTTTAGAAAACTTAACAGCCCACACAACAATCGATGGTTTTTTAGAAAACTTAACAGCCCTTACAACCATCGATGGTTATTTTAAAAAAAAACTTAACAATCCACACAACAATCGATGGTTTTTTTGAAAACTTAACAGCCCACACAACAATCGATTGTTTTTAGAAAACTTAACAGCCCACACAACAATCGATGGTTTTTAGAAAACTTAACAGCCCACACAACCATCGATTGTTTTTAGAAAACTTAACAGCCCACACAACCATCGATTGTTTTTAGAAAACTTAACAGCCCATACAACCACCAATGATTTTTACAAAACTTATTAACAGCCCATATAATTAACCCTTATGACTTAATGTACATGTCATCTGTATACCAACATATTTATGTCAGAATTGAACTTTAGAGTCACTTCCTGTCACACCAGAGAGGTGCACGCACGCGCGCACACACACACACACACACACTCTCTCTCTCTCACACACACACACACAGTCACACAAGTCTGAAACAGATGTTGCCCTCGTTTGCAATTTGACATTATTATTATTATTATTGCTACAGTCGTCACCACTTCGTTGCGGCCTTGTCACAGTTAAATGATTTGAGCACATTATTCATGTAGGAAAAAAAAAAACAAGGCTTCTCCAGTTTATTTGGTGTGTATTCATCATTTTTCCTGTGTGTTACCGGGGCCTCATTATGAGGGAGTAAAGTATAGTGACACTGTGACCTTCCAAGCATGTCGTAAGAGGCGACAAAGGAGGTTGATCGATGGCTTGACAAGCTGTCATTGTAAAAAGTATTGTTATGGAAACTGAGCCATAGGTTTTAGAAACAGTGATCTCTGCAATATGCGCCATTTTGGCACGCAATGTTTCTGTTTTTGAGATTGTGGTTCTGCCCTATGTGCCGTCTTTGGCTCGAAAGGACAATAGATAGATTCATCTTTTGCATAGTGTTCTATGTCTGGGTCACATTGCTCACCTTTGACCCAACGTCTTTAACGAGATTACTTTTGGTCCTAGTCTCTTTCTCCTTTTCTCCTGGATCTACTGTTTAACAATTCTTGTGATTGTTTCTGGATCTCTCCTGTTCACATGATCTACCAACCTTCGATGTCTGTCAGTTAACAACTTGTGTCTCTCGCTGTGGTTCCAACTCTTGAGCAGTTCTTTGATTGCTGACTTTGTATTGCTTATATGTTATACATTTTCTTCAGTCGAATTGTATGATATTATAACTGATTCGTTGTCTGTAGGTCACCAGCAGTCAGACATAATTATTGTAAGTAATCGGTTCTCATTAATCATTAATTCAATTTTGTACTCATTACTGTGTTGATATCTGAATATTGTTTTGATTGATAAAGATTACTATAACATTATCTATCCTTTTCTTGAATATGGATGTGAATCATGGACAATAGGACAACAGACAAGAAAATCACTGGAGTCTGTAGAAATGTGGTTTTACAGAAGAATGTTGAGAATACCATGGACAACTAAGAAGAGTAATGAAAACGTTCTGAAAGAGGCCAAAGCAAAAAGAGAGCTAATTTCCAATATTAGGAAGAAACAATCATCATTTTTGGACCATATAATGAGAAGAGAACAGCTGGAATATATTGTAATTACTGGGAAAATTGAGGGACTAAGAGATAGAGGGAAGCAAAGAGAAAATATACCACTTAGCTTAAGAGAATGGCTTGGCAGAAGGTAAACAACAGAAATGATAAATAACTGTCGTGATCGATAATTGTGTAGAGACATGATCACCTATGCCAGCAGGCACGTTTCTTGATGATGATGATATGTTTTTGTCTATTTGTTTTGCGTGTTTCTGAACACATAGCAGTGTGTGAATGGTCAATAAAGCTCGGTATGTCTGATACAACAACAACAACAACAAAAATAATGTGTGCTAAATTTCTTCTCTAAATGCAAATCTGCGATGATATAAAACTGTTGTTTGTTTGAGAAGAACAAACGATATCATAAATAA
This sequence comes from Megaustenia siamemsis, assembly GCA_032433765.1. NCBI lineage: Eukaryota > Metazoa > Mollusca > Gastropoda > Stylommatophora > Ariophantidae > Megaustenia > Megaustenia siamemsis. The sequence continues at coordinate 54,974,452 of JAVIAB010000108.1, forward strand.
TGTGATATAGTTTTATTGTGATAAACAACGTTCCTATCTTAGCCCATTGGCAATTCCTATTGATTTGCGTATTTTATATTTCCATTAGTTTTATTAGCACTTGCTTATTTCCCTTTGATAAATAATCAATTTGCCTATTTCCAAAGCAAAAAAAAAAAATAATAATAATAATAATAAAATTGCAATCTCTCAAGCACAGCCATTTGTCCTACCGCTGATGATAGTCTTTCGATCGAAACGTCGATTTCGTCTGTCCGCCTCCTATTGTAAAAATGTCCCCCAGTGTATATATTTTTGTGTATTTTTTTTTTTACTTCAACGGAAAATTGCTGAGGTGTACACATTATCATGCGCATACTGTTAACGTGAACCTATTGTTATACAATGTACTGATGCTAGGCTAAATGCATTGTTAAATTCTGACATTGCTTTACTTAAAAGTGGACATTTTGTTGCAAATGAATTACCGTACAGCCTGCAAACAGTTGAATAGAGTTGTGCTGTAAATGAGGAATCGATCTGTTCTGAACTAACATTTAGTCTCACTGCTAAAAATAGGATTCACAGAACTTTGTATAAACTAAATAAATATTTAGGGAAAAAAAAAAACCTTAAATAATCTTTCGGTTCTTTTTGGTTTATAATATAATCGAAGTATGGAAATAATAGTGGTCACTGTAAATATGGGGAGCCGCGATAGCTCAGTGGTTAGTGAACTGGATTATAAAGGACAAGAGGTAGGGTTCGATCCCAGCCGATGGCTTCTGGTTCACACAGCCTATAATGGGTACCGGATTTTTTTTTTCTGGGAAAGTAAAGCGGCACAGGCGTAATACCGACCACATTACCCCAAAAATCATGTGCTGAAGATTGGTAAAATTGATGGTCACTAATATATATTCTCTATACCTCACTTGACGTGACAAGGGTACTTTACTGTTTTTTTACTGTAAATATAGTATTAAATTATGTATTCAAGAATACATGGGTAAGGAAAATTTTAAAATATAGATTTGCCCGTACAGCTGAACAATTATAGAGGTTTCTTTTAAGTAACACGGGAACTACTATCCCTAGTAAACTACTCGTATTTGGGTGTTTGACTCTCGTTCTCAGATTGTGGGAATTACACACTTTAACTAATTAACACCCGACCACCAAGCTTGTTCAATCTATACACTGAGCAAAACTTTTAAAAACATCATAGAGATTCAAGGCCTACAAATTAATAGAAAGACAATCAATAACCTAAGATATGCTGACGATACTGTACTACTAACAGATAATTCTAAAGATCCACTATAATTACTTAATGAAATAAAAATGACATGCAAAAAATATGGACTAGATATGAATATCAAAAAGACAAAAACTATGATAATAAACAATGAAAATACTCAAAAGCCACAAGTGGTTATCAAAATTGAAGGAATAGACCTGGAGACAGTTCAGCACTACAACTACCTTGGTCATACTATAACCAGTGATGGAAAATGTACAACTGAAATAAACAAAAGAATGGGAATGGAAAAAAGTAATTTTAATGCCATGAAGAACGTACTAACATCAAAATAAATAACACCAGGGCTAAAACTAAGAATACCAAAACGTTACATTTTCTCAATATTCCTATATGGTGCAGAAACATGGACATTAGACAAGAAAACAGAACAGAGAATTGAAGCCTTTGAAGTGTGGATTTACAGAAGAATAGGTAGAATTGGATGGAAAGAAAAGAAAACAAACGATGAAGTTCTAAAACAACTAAAAATAAAAAGAGAACTACTAAATACATTAAGACAAGACAAATGAAATTTTTGGATCACGTTAAAAGACATGGCCTAATAAAAGTAATCCTGGAGGGGAAAATACAAGGTAAAAGAGGCAAAGGCAGACCAAGACTAACATGGACGAGTAACATCAAAAGATGGACAAATCAGCCTATGACAATCTGCACCATCAAAGCAAGAGACAGAGCAGAATGGCGCTCCATGGTAGCCAACCTTCTTTGTGGAGACGGCACTCGATGATGATGATGATGATGATGATGATGATGATGATGATGATGATGAACTAATCAACTAAGTGATTGGTAAAAAAAAAATAAGTGGGAGTCTGAAAGTTGGTGGTACAAGTAGTGGACTAGGGGTATTCAGTATTCAAACATGTAGATGTTTGATAGAGAGAAGGTTCACAGTATGCAAACCCGTAATCATTTGATATAGAGAAAATTGTCAGGATGCAAACCTATAATTGTTTGATAAAGAGAAAGTTGTCAGGATGCAAACCTGTAATTGTTTGATAAAAGAAAGTTGTCAGGATGCAAACCTGTAATTGTTTGATAAGAGAAAGTTGTCAGGATGCAAACCTGTAATTGTTTGATAAAGATAAAGTTGTCAGGATGCAAACCTGTAATTGTTTGATAAAGATAAAGTTGTCAGGATGCAAACCTGTAATTGTTTGATAAAGAGAAAGTTGTCAGGATGCAAACCTGTAATTGTTTAATAAAGGGAAAGTTGTCAGGATGCAAACCTATAATTGTTTGATAAAGAGAAAGTTGTCAGGATGCAAACCTGTAATTGTTTGATAAAGAGAAAGTTGTCAGGATGCAAACCTGTAATTGTTTGATAGAGAGACAATATTTCAATTTTATTGATTTTTTGGGTGCCGTCTTCACATCGAAGGTTGCCTACCATGAAGCGTCATTATACTCTATCTAGTATGTTTATGGTGCAAGTTATCATAGTTTCACCTGTCCATCTTTTGAAGTTATCACTCCACTGTAGTTTAGGTCTGCCTCTGAGTCGTCTACCTTCTACCTTACCTTCCAAGATGACTTTTAGAAGGGTATTATGTCCCTTTACACGTCAAAAAAATGTCTGTGTCTTATCCAAATTGTGTTAAGTAGTTCTTTTATTTTCATTTTCAGCTGTTTTAGAATTTCCTTCTTCGTCCTATTTTCCTTCAGCCCGACTCTTCCCATTTTTCTAGAAATCCACATTTCAAAGGATTCAATTGTTGTGCTCGGATTACGTATGATTCTGTCCATGTTTCTGCACTATACCGAAAGATGCATAAATTTAGCATTTTGCAATTCATAGCTTTAGTCTTGTTGTTATTTGCTTTATAAGTATATTTTTCTGGTTAAAATTGTTTTTGCTTTTTCTATTCATTTGTTTATTTATGCATTACATTTTACATCCTTTGAAATAATACGTCCAAGATAGCTATATTCGGGAACTCTTTCTAGGTTTATTTCTATATAGTTCAATATCTCCTTTTGTATTTTGTGCCTTTTCTATGCTAATAACCATAGTTTATCTTTTTAATATTTATTTACAATCCATATTCTTTGCTTGTTTTTTTTTTTTTTATTTTGTTCACTAGTTGTTGAAGGTCTTCTGGATTTTCTGCCACTAGTATGGTACCATCAGCATATTTTAGATTATTGATTACGTATCCATTGATGTTCAGTCCTGGTATCTCCATTATGTCTTTGGAGATCTCACAGTGTATACGTTAAATAGACATGGTGATAGAATACAGCACTGTCTTACTCCCCTTTTTATATCAATAGATGCAGAGTTCTCCTTGTTGTATTTTATCATAGCTGTTTGTGCACAGTATCAATTACATATCAATGTTATGCCAGATTCATTCAGATGTATATCTTTCATGCCTTTTATTAGTTTTTTTAATGGTGTATTCTGTCAAATGCTTTGGTGTAGTCTATGAAGCATGCGTAAGTTGGTTTGTTTGCTTCTATATATTTTCTTTTAACATTATCATGCAGAAGATGGCTTCTCTTGTCCCACTGTTCTTTCTAAATCCAAATTGTTGTTCTGTTAATTTCACATTAATTTTTTTTTGAATTCTTCCCTGTGTAACTTTAAGCAAAATTTTTATTATTTGGCTCATCAAACATTTTGTTCGAAATTCACTGCACTCCATAATACAAGTCATCTTGGGCAGGAAATAAATACTGATGTGTTAAGTTCATATTGTATATGGCTTGATTTGTATATGTCTTGATTTCTATATGTCTTGAGTTGTATACGTCATTGCACAGGTCTGTGATAATGTGTGTGCCAAAAAAACTCTAGAGGGATTTTATCATCTTAATCTGTGAGTTGTTTCGCCCTAAATCTTTTCCATTTCTCATTCTATTTAAAGCATTCTCTACCTCAGATTTTAATATTTTGTAACCTCACATACACCTTATAGTTGGCTTCTTATCTCTTCCACCCTCAGTCACCTCTGCTATGTATTTTGACACGAGAGACTTACGTGTGTAATTGATTCATTAAAACATATGTGTTGTAGACCAACCCAACGCCAAGAGCCAAACACAACGCGAGGTAAAGAAAGTATAGACAGTTGATACCAACAACTACGTACAGATCCTAAAGTAAGAGCGAGCGGCGACAGTGAAAGGAAATCACCAAAAACAATTAGCATGTGTATCCTATCGACAGGCAGACACTGTAGCGCTCGTCGTTCAAGCGTGGCCTGTGATACGTTAAAGACAATAAGTTACAACGGCCTATCATCGTGAAGACATCCAGTTTACGACTATCGTGTTACCGCGTTACTTTGTGACACCTTTTCAAACAGACCAAACAATTTATTTACAATTGTGTGCTTTAGTCTTCAGAAGCAAATTAGTATTGTTTTTTTTATAGAGGGGACATAGCAAATATGAGCTTGTTACTCTGCGATATTATTTGTTCATCACAGCCAATGAAACATAGACCTTCTTCGTCATTACATAACCCATGTGGTCATTGGAGTATCACTGTTAAACTTTTTCAACCGTCTCCATCTCTCGATAACTTCAATCATTCTTTGTGACTTTGCAAATTCGAGGCCTAACTATTCTTTGATATTATCTTCTCATCTTTTTCTCTGCCTACCTCTCTTTCTCGCTTCTATCACTATTCCTTTTCTGAATGAAGATACAGACTTTCATTAATGGATGATTACACAGAATAAAATGGATGGAGATGGCAGGGCACAATCACTAACATAGAATTATGGAAATGTACCAGTCAAATACCAGTGGATAAAGAGATACAGCGAAGACGATGGCGCTGGATAGGACACACACTGCGGAAGCCAACTGGAAGTATTACACAACAGGCCCTTTTTTGGAATCCCCAGGGAAAAGCCAAAGAGGAAGACCAAGAAATTCTTGGAGAAGACAGACAGAAGCAGAGATGAAGATGATGGTGAAGACATGGAATGATCTTAAAAGAATGGCCAAAAACACGACGACTTGGAAAGTGTTTGTTGAAGACCTATGCAGCTGAAAGGTAGAAGAAGAGGAACTTGCTTTAGAATTGTCGCCTATGCGAATGATTTGACCGTGCACGGAGTGATATTGTCAACGGAATTTACCGATGTATTTTGCTAAATTCTGTGACAAGTGGTAGAACGGATATGGTGAACTTCTGACTACAATTAAACTGGTTCCATGGATTAAATAGAATAGAGTTGATTATTCAAGATAAAATGGTGTTCTACCTTTTTCAGTTGTGGCCATTTCTTTTGCAATCGTTTTTGCTGTCTCATATATCTTGTGATTCTCGTGTTGAAGAGCTCCCTTTTCGTTTTACAGAAACTCTATCGTGTCTCTGCCTATAGTGATTTTTATCTCATTTTTGAGATCTCAAAGGGATTTGGCAGAAATATCAAAACTCAACACCAACGAGCATTCAACAAACGTTGTGAGAATACCAGACCCAAAGGTCGACCACGAAAACGATGGATCGATGGAATATTAGAAGCACTTGGAAACATAACAACAGCAGAGGCGAAGAGAGGAGCAAAAGACCGATAATTGTATCTCCCCTCGACGCTGAAAGGCAGATGAGGAAGGAAAGAAGAAGAATAAGGGATTTGGAGATCGGTGTTTTATGAAAGAAGTGGTAAACGATAGCTGCATTAATACCTTTGGGGGAGTGAAGAGTAGGGTCTCAGCTTCACTTGGACACATTGCTGGGGTAGAGTGACCCACTGGAATACAACCCTTCACTGATGTATTCCTTTAACAGCGAAAATATGATACCCTTTCTTCAAGCCGGTTAGACCGACAACAAAGTGTTTAGAATTCAAGTGTTCGGAATTAAAATAAATCTCAAATGCTACGGCGCTTGGAAATAGGAGTCGCGTGCTTAATGCAGTCGCCGCGCAGTGCATAGGCCAGGATTTTTATTTCACCTACAGTAAGGCTCAGTACACCGGGGTGTTTTGGAAATCAATTTCCTCATTCACTTGAATAGAGAGACACAAGGAAAGAAAGATAAAGAAACAACCCTCGTCGTGTTGTGATTGCAACACAAAGAGTTTGTGGTACTTGTATATTGCTCGTGACCATCAGCATATTGAGGTATGTATTTTGGTGAGCGCTACATTATGCCGTCTCTCTATCCTAGAAAAGAAATAAATTCTCCCTTCCCATTTAAGGCCGGGCGAAGCGAAAGGTCAGTCTGTCGATAGAAAGAACCCGACCTTACGTTGTCAATAAATCGTTTCACAAACCACCGCGGATTCCATCGATTAACACAAGACGCACACACATATATGTCTGGATATGCAGATACAAACGTAAGAAAGAAACATACTAGTAGGTAAAGAGATAATTATTGCGTGCTACGAAGGGGCCAGTGATCAGGAGAAGAACAGCTTCTTTGGACAGGTTAAAAGTGACGATCAACATCTGCGCAGACGTAACATGGAGAATAAGGCGAAGAGCTCTAACGCTAACATAAATGTTTGATGAATCCCTGGACAAGATGAACTGATTTTCTTTTCGATGGATAATTTGATCGATTGATTGATTGTGTGATTGTTGTTAATATACACTGGCTATAGATAGAAACACTGACATAAAAGGTTTCCCGTGACATTATAATAGAAGGGCATAATAGACGCTCTCTTTGTTATTTACGCAGTATTTTCATGGATTTGTTTATTCAAATAGATCAAGAGAAAGCAAGCGGTACATCAAGGAGCATAAATAAATGGACGATTCAATTATTCAAATGTTTCATTTGTACGGTAGTACAGTGTGTATTAACCATGTAAGGTAATAACTAAAGGAAAAGCAACAAAAAATCATGAAATATGATTCGTCTTTGCATTCCCTTTGTAGTTACGGGATTCTGTCTGTACTTTCACCAGATTGTTTATTTATGAATTCCTCTTTTTGTTTATCAATCCACAATTGTATCCATTAATTTATGTATTACTTCGTTTGCCATTACGTCTATCTATTAAACTGTATGTTTATTCCAACTGTCTGGCGACAATATGTGGGGTAATCTATTAAACTGTATGTTTATTCCAACTGTCAGGCGACAATATGTGGGGTAATCTATTAAACTGTATGTTTATTCCAACTGTCAGGCGACAATATGTGGGGTAATCTATTAAACTGTATGTTTATTGCAACTGTCTGGCGACAATATGTGGGGTAATCTATTAAACTGTATGTTTATTCCAACTGTCTGGCGACAATATGTGGGGTAATCTATTAAACTGTATGTTTATTCCAACTGTCAGGCGACAATATGTGGGGTAATCTATTAAACTGTATGTTTATTCCAACTGTCTGGCGACAATATGTGGGGTAATCTATTAAACTGTATGTTTATTGCAACTGTCTGGCGACAATATGTGGGGTAATCTATTAAACTGTATGTTTATTCCAACTGTCTGGCGACAATATGTGGGGTAATCTATTAAACTGTATGTTTATTGCAACTGTCTGGCGACAATATGTGGGGTAATCTATTAAACTGTATGTTTATTGCAACTGTCTGGCGACAATATGTGGGGTAATCTATTAAACTGTATGTTTATTCCAACTGTCTGGCGACAATATGTGGGGTAATCTATTAAACTGTATGTTTATTCCAACTGTCTGGCGACAATATGTGGGGTAATCTATTAAACTGTATGTTTATTCCAACTGTCTGGCGACAATATGTGGGGTAATCTATTAAACTGTATGTTTATTGCAACTGTCTGGCGACAATATGTGGGGTAATCTATTAAACTGTATGTTTATTCCAACTGTCTGGCGACAATATGTGGGGTAATCTATTAAACTGTATGTTTATTCCAACTGTCTGGCGACAATATGTGGGGTAATCTATTAAACTGTATGTTTATTCCAACTGTCTGGCGACAATATGTGGGGTAATCTATTAAACTGTATGTTTATTGCAACTGTCTGGCGACAATATGTGGGGTAATCTATTAAACTGTATGTTTATTCCAACTGTCTGGCGACAATATGTGGGGTAATCTATTAAACTCTCTATATGTCACTTAGCTGTCTGCTTCATCCAATCATCACGTTATCTTTTCATCCACTTTTCAGTTTATCCTTTCAATCATCAGTCTATCGTGAACCCGCTGTTCGACCATTCCCTCTCTCACTCTCGCTGTCTGTATATATATATATATATATATATATATATATATATATATATATATATGAATATAGCATCATCATCATCATCAAGTACCGTGCCTGCTGGCGTTGATGATCATGTCTTTCTAAAACTTTCGATCTCGACAGTTATTTATCATTTCTGTTGTTGACCTTCTGTCAAGCCATTCTCTTAAACTGTCGGGTATCTTTCATCTTTTTTTCTTTCCTCTATCTCTTCGTCCTTCAATTTTCCCAGTTGTTACAATAGATTACAGTTTTTCTCTTCTCATTACATGGCCACAAAATGATGATTGTTTCTTCCTAATATTGGATATCAGCTTTTTGCAAAGGCCTGTTTCAAAACATTTGTATATTCTTCTTAGTCGTCCATGGTATTCTCAACATTCATCTGTAAAACCACATTTCTACAGACTTCAGTGATCTTCTTGTCTGTTGTATTATTGTCCATGATTCACATTCATATGTTTAGACTGCATGTCTATTATGTTTTATATGCTCTACAAAGCATTTACAAACTCTTTTCTTTGTTTGTATTGTCAACAATGGATTGCACAGTATCTTCATCATTTTACTTTTGCCTGAGCTATTCTGCATCACTTTTGTACATCTGCCATCTGATGTTAACAATATTTCCAGATATTTAAATTCATTTACCTGTTTTAATATTGTTCAACCTGTCTTTATAGTGCGTTGCGGTGATGTTTTTTTTTTTTGTTCTTACCATTACTTCTGTCTTTTTGCTAATAAGGCGGAGTCCTTTATTTTTGCCTTCCTTCATTATAATGTGTCTAACATTTCTTGTAACTCATTTTCACTCTTAGCGATTAAGACTGTATCATCAGCATAGCTTAGATTATTTATATTATGACCTCCGATTGTTATTCCAGACATGCCCTTTATGGATCTTAAAATAATTAAATAAATCTAGTGGCAGCACACAACTTTGCCTAACACCCTCTATTAGACACTTATATATATATATATATATATATATATATATATATATATATATAAAATGTCTGTCATCTGAGCTTAAGGTGGTCAGCGACTCATAACTGATCTGTGCCAAGATCGGTTAACTGGAACTATCAAAATCCTACTCCACCTCTTCAATGTGCCCCTAGAAACAGACTAACCAGTCTGATCAAGTGAGTGGAATTCAGACGGAACGCAACGATGTACTCACGAATGCCAAGTTGAAATCAAATGATTTGAACCTAAGAACGAAAATATGACACCGCTGCAGCAAACCACAACACAAAACATCAGCCTTAGGACGAAAATATCACACCGCTGCTACAAACCACAACACAAAACATCAGCCTTAGGACGAAAATATCACACCGCTGCTACAAACCACAGCACAAAACATCTGCCTTAGGACGAAAATATGACACCGCTGCAGCAAACCACAACACAAAACATGTACATCCACTCACTCCTCTTTCAGAGGTGGGTGAGGAATACCATTATTCGTTTTGTAGTAGTGGAAGAGAGAGAGAGAGAGAGAGAGAGAGAGAGAGAGAAAGAGTGGAATTCTTGATTGATCATTGATCCATCCCGCGCCGTTAGACGATACATAGGGCTTGTATTGTCGCCACCCATCTCTATAATGGGCGAGATGTTTGATCGTATCTAATACGTCTATATCTGCCAACTTTGCTTCTCTTGTAAGTGTTCTTTTTAGTGTCACTTTAGGTCATCCTCTTTTTCTGTATCCTGATGTTTCCCATGGATGAGCCTGTTTTGGAATTCTCTTCTTGTCTTTTCCCAGACCACTTCCGACATATGCCCATCTTCTCTCCCTAATTGTAGAGGAGCTCGTTGGTTACATGGCCATTTCTCTCATCTTTTTATTAAGGATTAATGAACCAAAAATGCTAAAGAGGTCACTTCATCTCATTTATAACAAAACTGACCAGTTTAGTTTATGGATGTGAATCATGGACAATAGGACAACAGACAAGAAAATCACTGGAGTCTGTAGAAATGTGGTTTTACAGAAGAATGTTGAGAATACCATGGACAGCTATGAAGAGTAATGAAAACGTTCTGAAAGAGGCCAAAGCTAAACGAGAGCTAATTTCCAATATTAGGAAGAAACAATCATCATTTTTTGGCCATGTAATGAGAAGAGAACAGCTGGAATATATTGTAACAACTGAGAAAATTGAGGGACGAAGAGATAGAGGGAAGGAAAGACAAAAGATACCAGACAGCTTAAGAGAATGGCTCTAGCAGAAGGTAAACAACACAAATGATAAATAATTGTCGTGATAAAAAGTTGTGGAGAGACATGATCACCTACGCCAGCAGGCCCGGTACTTGATGATGATGATAATGATGAATGTCTGATGCATCTGACTGAAAAAGGGAAGATATTGCAACTTGCTGTTAGACACCGAAGCTCCCGTAACGTGATGGCTACCAGGCAGATGGATCCTGGTTTGATTCCAAAATGTGACACATTTTGTTTTTAATATCAGCGGTGTCTTGTGGCTCATCAAAACTCAGACGCTTCTCAGTAAGAACAGCGACCTGACGTGATACTGACCACGTCAAGCGTACATGTGCCAATAATTATTTTAAAAATGTTAACAATAACATCGTGTTCCCCATGCACTACTATTCTTTATGGTTACCCATTATTTTCCAATTTTAACCAATCGTAAACAACGATATAATGTCAGTCAACCTATTAGTGCCCTCTTAAAGGTCGACTATGGAGAGAGCCACTCGTGTGGAGAACACAGAAGTAGAAGAAACACCCTTGTTCTAGCCTCGGTTAAACTTTCTATATTTGTGAACAACTCGTGTATGCCAGAAACAGCCATCTTGAGCCTCGCGTTTCCTACTAACTACCCAACTGTTGCCTCTCTCTCAGGCCTGGTGACTGCTCGTAATTGAGAGCACGTAGTTCCAACCTGGTGAGATTGTCTGACATTTCCGTCCTTAAAGTTCAGGCCAATTTGCGTAGATGAGAGGTCAAGGCTACTCAACATTTGACTGGTAGTACTCATTTCCCATCTTTCTCTACTAAATGTTATTATTTTATTTCTTTTTTTTTCAATCTCTCACTCAAATACTCATATATTCTGTCTGATTTTGATACTCTTTGTTCTGTCGTTACATCACGCAACTAATATCTCGCGTGTCGTTAATGAAAAATGAGTAATAAATAACTTGTATCATTTAGTACAATTTTTACTGCCTAAGCGATCATGCCCTTCCAAAACTTACTGTCTATAAATGTGTTCTATCATTTCTGCTGCTGGCTTCTTTCTGACTGTATCATTATTTTAAACTGCCTGGTATCTTTTTTTTCTGTTGCACCCTATCTTTTCGCTATTACACCCTATCCTTTCTCTGTTACACTCTATCTTTTCTCTGTTACACTCGACATTTTCTCTACTACACCCTATCTTTTCTCTGTTACACCCTATCTTTTCTCTATTACACCCTATCTTTTCTCTATTACACCCTATCTTCTCTCTGTTACACACTATTCTTTCTCTGTTACACCCAACTTTTTCTCTGTTACACATTACCTTTTTTCTTTGTTACACCCTGTCTTTTCTCCTTCAATTTCTCTGCTTGTCTCAATGCTATTCCCTTCTGATTGCATCACCAAAAATTATGACTAAGTTATTGAGTTGTTGAGTTATTAGCTGGTCATCATCACTGCACCCCGAACATGTCCATGGGTGCTCAGATCAGATCTCATCAGCAAGTCTCGCAGTGTCCAGCGACTGACGACTGCAGTTCTGTGTTGGTCGATAAGTCTTCTTATACACACACTAAGTTTCTCGTTTCTGGCGGTTTGTATCTTAACTCCCATCTCTTTTATCCGGAGGAGTGACGTGGACTCATGCTTGTCCTGTGTATTTCCCACTTCCCGGAGGGCATTGATGATGTCCGCCCGATCTATTGGTTCACCGTCCTCAACAATAGCGCAGCTAGCCAACATGTCTGCTTCTTTGAAATGTTGACTGTTCCCTTGTAATGTTAGTAATAATCGTTCATTTTGATATGATATCATTTAATAAAGTTCTATTTTCAGATGCTAAAGTTTTCTCCTAATTTGTTCTCAAACCACACCGTCCTCAACAATAGCGCAGCTAGCCACATGTCTGCTTCTTTGAAATGTTGACTGTTCCCTTGTAATGTTGGTAATAATCGTTCATTTTGATATGATATCATTTAATAAAGTTCTATTTCAGATGCTTAAAGTTGTCTCCTAATTTGTTTCTCAAACCACATCGTCATGGTCCGTTTGTTTACGTACGCCAGTTTTATGTCTCTAGGGAAGTCACGAGGGACTGATATTTTTCGTGATGATCATTATTTCTTTTTTTTTATTCAACCCAAAAGTAGTGTGCTCATTTGTCCAGAGCCATACAAGCGGATATTCTTCAAATTTAGATGAAGACAACTCAAATTTTTTTTTACCATCAAGAGTTGTAATGTTTTAATATATTTCTTCCTATTAGTTTTGCCCAAGCTTCAGTCATTTTTGACTTATTCTTTTCGATTTCCAAGTGCTATAGTTTCTTTAACGTGCGCAGATTGCACGCGGGATCTCTTGTATTCTTTTGCCGCTTTCCAAAAGGGACAAACAGACATGTTAACCCCGAGACTCAGTAAGAATAAAACGTGAAAAAATTACAGGTTTGAAATGAAGGATCTCTTCGCCTATAGCGGGTTTAGAACCTTGGCAATTCACGTCCAGAAACCGTCATCTTACCTCTACGCCACCTAGCCCCCAACATCTTTTTATTTGTTATTGGCGGGTTAAAACTTCAAAGGTATGACAACGATCTAAATCTTTTTATAAAATAAACATTTTGAAGATTTCAAGATTATCACCTGGGACATACAACGTTATCTCTTATCATATAATATCTTCAAAATATAAAGTGGAAGCAATAAACATTCGTGATGCCTTTAGAAAAATGAAATTGCATAAATACAGTAAACATGTTTGAGCATAAACGAAGAAGGCATTAATTTACATGTAAAATAAATAAACATTTTAATTTTTTTTTCTTTCGCAGGCTTAACCTCTGACGAAGTCCCTAGAGACTAGGAACTGAATTTTGCGCGTTAATTCATTTTTCCCTGGCAGCCGTGTGCACAGAGGTCCCTCACCACACAAGCAGATAACTCCGACTTTGGAGGCACTCATATTTTTTCCGTCGATGAGTAGTTGACGTTTCATGCTGGGCCTCGCTGCTGAGACCAGGGGTGGTTACCGCAGCGAGAAATCATAATTTAAAATTCCAACCGGTACAGCCGGGATTCGAATCCACAACCTCACTGTCTCGAGCCGGCGAAATATAAATTGAGAGCACCTAAAATAGAAACCAGATTCTAGCAACACCGAACACATTTGTAGTATCACATGGACATCTAGAAAAAGTTATCAAGAGAAGGGTCATCATCAAGTGCCGGCCTGCTGACGAAGGTGATCATGTCTCTCCACAACTTTCGATCACGACAGTTATTTCTCATTTCTGTTGTTGACCTTCTGCCAAGCCATTTTCTTAAGCTGTCTGGTATCATTTCTCTTTGCTTCCCTCTATCTCTTCGTCCCTCAATCCAGTTGTTCTATGCTAATAATCATCTTTGCTTCCCTCAATGCTCCTCTTCTCATTACATAGCCAAAAAATGATCTGGCATAACATTGATATGTAATTGATACTGTGCACAAACAGATATGATAAAATACAACAAGGAGAACTCTGCATCTATTAATATAAAAGGGGAGTTCCCAGTGCTGTATTCTATAACAATGTCTATTTAACGTATACACTGTGTGATCTTCAAAGACATAATGGAGATACCAGGACTGAACATCAATAGATACGTAACCAATAATCTAAAATATGCTGATGACACCATACTAGTGGCAGAAAATCCAGAAGACCTTCAACAACTAGTGAACAAAATAAAAACAAAACAAGCAAAGAAAATGGATTGTAAATAAATATTAAAAAACAAACTATGATTATTAGCATAGAAAAGGCACAAAATACAAAAGGAGATATTGAAATACATAGAAAAAAACCTAGAAAGAGTTCCCGAATATAGCTATCTTGGACATATTATTTCAAAGGATTTAAAATGTAATGCATAAATAAACAAATGAATAGAAATAGCAAAAGCAATTTTAACAAGAAAAATATACTTATAAAGCAAATAACAACAAAACTAAAACTATGAATTGCAAAATGCTAAATGTATGCATCTTTCGGTATGATGCAGAAACATGGACAGTTCGGGGCCTCGGTAGCCTAGTTGGGAAACTCACTCGACTGGACTACCGACTTTCGGACAACCCGTGTTCGATTCCTGCTGGTAGCAGTGTGAATTAATTGTACTCACGGTTGGAAAAAAAAATACCCCCACGGTCGACCCAGCCTTTGGCAGAAAAGGGTGCCAGGGTATTACCCTGGGAAGGTGAGGAATGTTGCCTCGCATCTGACTTTCGATGCTTGAGGCGACACTATACAGAAATCTCCGAACATTTCTGGATAAGCGGCCGAGCACATATGGGTGTAAACTCGCGTGCTAAGACGCCGGTTCAAGTCTCGTACTTTGCCTTGATGGACAGAAACATACGTAATCCGAGCACAAAAATTGAATCCTTTGAAATGTGGATTTCTAGAACAATGGGGAGAGTTGGGCTGAAGGAAAATAATAGAAAGAAGGAAATTCTAAAACAGCTGAAAATGAAGAAAAAAAAAGAACAACTTAACACAATTTGGATAAGACACTGACATTTTTTTTAACGTGTAAAGGGACTTAATACCCTTCTAAAAGTCATCTTGGAAGGTAAGGTAGAAGGTAGACGACTCAGAGGCAGACCTAAACTACAGTGGAGTGATAACTTCAAAAGATAAACAGACAGGTAAACCTATGACAACTTGCACTATAAACATACTAGGTAGAGTATAATGACGCTTCATGGTAGCCAACTTTCGATGTGAAGACGGCACCCAAAAAATCAATGAAATTGAAGTATTGTCTATCTATCAAACAATTATAGGTTTGCATCCTGACAACTTTCTCTTTATTAAACAATTACAGATTTGCATCCTGATAATTTTGTCTTTATCAAACAATTACAGGTTTGCATCCTGACAACTTTCTCTTATCAAACAATTATAGGTTTGCATTCTGACAACTTTCTCTTTATCAAACAGTTATAGGTTTGCATCCTGACAACTTTCTCTTTAACAAACAGTAACAGGTTTGCATCCTGATGATTTTCTCTTTATCAAACAATTATAGGTTTGAATCCTGACAACTTTCTCTTTATTAAACAATTACAGATTTGCATCCTGATAATTTTCTTTTTATCAAACAATTACAGGTTTGCATCCTGACAACTTTCTCTCTATCAAATAATTACGGGTTTGTATTCTGTAAACCGTCCTTCTATCAAACATCTACAGGTTTGAATACTGAATACCCTAGTCCTCTACTTGTACCACCTACTTTCAGACTTCCACGTATTTTTTTTTTACCAATCACTTAGTTGATTAGTTCATCATCATCATCATCATCGAGTGCCGTCTCCGCTACGAAGGTTGGTTACCATGGAGCGCCATTTCACTCTGTCTCTTGCTTTGGTGCAAGACAACTTGTCATGGTGCAAGTTGTCATAGGCTGATTTGTCCATCTTTTGATGTTACTCGTCCATGTTAGTCCTGGTCTGCCTCTGCCTCTTTTACCTTGTATTTTCCCTCCAGGATTACTTTTAGTAGGCTGTTGTGCCTTTTAACGTGATCCAAAAATTTCATTTGTCTTGTCTTAATTGTATTTAGTAGTTTATAGTATGTCCAAGGTAGTTGTAGTGTTGAACTGTCTCCAGGTCTATTCCTTCTATTTTGATATCCACTTGTGGGTTTTGAGTATTTTCTTTGTTTATGATCATAGTTTTAGTCTTTTTGATATTCATATCTAGTCCATATTTTTTGCTTGTCATGTTTATTTCATTAAGTAATTATAGTGGATCTTTAGGATTTTCTGCTAGTAGTACAGTATCGTCAGCATATCTTAGGTTATTGATTGTCTTTCCATTAATTTGTAGGCCTGGCATCTCTATGATGTTTTTAAAGATTTGCTCAGTGTATAGATTGAACCAGTTTGGTGGTAGGGTGTTAATTAGTTAAAGTGTGTAATTCCCACAATCTGAGAACGAGAGTCCAACACCCAAATTCGAGTAGTTTACCAGGGATAGTAGCTCCCATGTTACTTAAAAGAAACCTCCATAATTGTTCAGTTGTACGGGCAAATCTATATTTTTTAATTTTCCTTATACATGTATTCTTGAATACCATATTTACAGTAAAAAACAGTAAAGTACCCCTGTCACGCCAAGTGAGGTATAGGGAATATATATTAGTGACCATCAATTTTACCAATCTTCGGCCCATGATTTTTGGGGTAATCTGGTCGGTATTACGCCTGTGCCGCTTTACTTTCCCTGAAAAAAATCCGGAACCCATTATAGGCTGGGTGAACCGGAAGCCATCGGTTAGGATCGAACCCTACCTCTTGTCCTTTGTAACCCAGTTCACTAACCACTGAGCTATCGCGACTCCCCATGTTTACAGTGACCACTATTATTTCCGTGCTTCGATTATATTATAAACCAAAAAGAACCGAAAGATTATTTAACGTTTTTTGTTTTTTCCCTAAATATTTATTTAGTTTATACAAAGTTCTGTGAATCCTATATTTAGCAGTGAGACTAAATGTTAGTTCAGAACAGATCGATTCCTCATTTACAACACGACTCTATTCAACTGTTTCCAGGCTGTACGGTAATTCATTTGCAGTAAAATGTCCACTTTTAAGTAAAGCAATGTCAGAATTTAACAATGCATTGAGCCTAGCATCAGTACATTGTATAACAATAGGTTCACGTTAACAGTATGCGCATGATAATGTGTACACCTCAGCAATTTTCCGTTGAAGTAAAAAAAAAAATACACAAAAATATATACACTGTGGGACATTTTTTAGAAAAGGAGGCGGGCAGACGAAATCGACGTTTCGATCGAAAGACTATCATCAGCGGTAGGACAAATGGCTGTGCTTGAGAGATTGCAATTTTATTATTTATTATTATTTTTTTTTTTTTGCTTCGGAAATAGGCAAATTGATTATTTATCAAAGGGAAATAAGCAAATGCTAATAAAACTAATGGAAATATAAAAGACGCAAATCAATAGGAATTGCCAATGGGCTGAGATAGGAACGTTGTTTATCACAATAAAACTATATCACATTATTTGTTATGATATCGTTTTTTCTTCTCAAACAAACAACAGTTTTATATCATCACAGATTTGCATTTAGAGAAGAAAGTTAGCACACATTATTTTTGTTGATGTTGTATCAGACATACCGAGCTTTATTGACCATTCACACACAGCTATGTGTTCAGAAACACGTGAAACAAATAGACAAAAACATATCATCATCATCATCATCATCATCAAGAACCGTGCCTGCTGGCATAGGTGATCATGTCTCTCCACAATTATCGATCACGACAGTTATTTATCATTTCTGTTGTTGACCTTCTGCCAAGCCATTCTCTTAAGCTGAGTGGTATCTTTTCTCTTTGCTTCCCTCTATTTCTTAGTCCCTCAATTTTCAAAGTTGTTACAATATATTCCAGTTGTTCTCTTCTCATTACATGGCCAACAAAATGATGATTGTTTCTTCCTAATATCGGAAATTTGCTCTATTTTTGCTTTGACCTCTTTCAGAACATTTTCATTACTCTTCTTAGCTGTCCATGGTACTCTCAACATTTTTCTGTAAATCCATAATTCTACAACCTCCATGATTTTCTTGCCTGTTGTTCTATTGTCCATGATTCACATCCATATGTTAAGACTGGCTCTACATAACATTTAAGAACTCTTTTTCCTGTTTCTATTACCTTGTTTCTATCTAATTCTTTTTTCTTGTTTACCACTTTGCTTTTCTTATTGAGGCATTTAAAACATATCAGGAGAAAGTAAATCATAATCTCAAATATAATTCAATCCCAAAATTAATTCGGTAAGAGACAAAGAAGACGGCCAAAATATACCTGGAAAA
This sequence comes from Megaustenia siamemsis, assembly GCA_032433765.1. Taxonomy (NCBI): domain Eukaryota; kingdom Metazoa; phylum Mollusca; class Gastropoda; order Stylommatophora; family Ariophantidae; genus Megaustenia; species Megaustenia siamemsis. Next base: position 54,993,035 of record JAVIAB010000108.1, read on the forward strand.
AGACATCCGAAAGCAGACATGATGAGGACTGGGAATATATTGAGCGATCTTAAGAGAATGGCATCAAACAGGACGGTTTGGAAAGTGTTTGTTGAAGACCTATGATCCACAGGGAGTTGAAAAGAAGAATAGGAAATGCGTTAGTTTTATATCCCATGTATTGAAGATTGCTAATTATGCACTTATTCAAGCGACGTGCGATAAGAGTCTTAGAACACGTCTTGTCTAATTATTCATCCTCTTTATTCTTTTAGCGCTGAACATTGAGTTCTCTTGAAAGTGCTCTTTCGTTTGCTTCGCACATTGTGCTTCGTGCGACATCAGATATTTCGCTTGCCCATCTCTTGAGAGATTTTCCACTATCTTCTATTATAGCATTTGGTTGTTCAAGCTTGTTGTGTGATACTTTTGTCGTCGACAGCTGCCTAAAACATTTAATTCGTTGTCTATTGCTGTAGCTCATGACTAATGTTGTTTCTACTCTTTTCCTTAATTCGTAATTTCCCACTTTGCTTCTCTTATTGATGCATTATGTTTTATTTATTTGTTTAAAAGCTTATCCAGGAGTTGTGATCTTGCTTATCTCCCTTGCTCTTACCGTCGATGTTTGGTGCAGTAGGTCACCCTTGGTAGAAATTCTGAACTGTATAGTGATCTTTTAAAATTTGTCAGTATCATCTATGAGTTGTATATTGCTCTTTCAGAGCTTGTCGAAATCTTCTGTAAGTTGCATAATGCTCTCTTAAAGTTTGTCAAGATTATCTATGAGTTGTATATTACTCTTTCAGAGCTTGTCGAAATCTTCTGTAAGTTGCATAATGCTCTCTTAAAGTTTGTCAAGATTATCTATGAGTTGTATATTGCTCTTTCAGAGCTTGTCGAAATCTTCTGTAAGTGGCGTAATGCTCTCTTAAAGTTTGTCAAGATTATCTATGACTTGTATATTGCTCTTTCAGAGTTTGTCGAAATCTTCAATAAGTTGCATAATGTTTTTTTAGAGTTTGTCAAGATTATCTATGACTTGTATATTGCTCTTTCAGATCTTGTCGAAATCTTTTGTAAGTTGCATAATGCTCTTTTAGAGTTTGTCAAGATTATCTATGACTTGTATATTGCTCTTTCAGAGTTTGTCGAAATCTTCATAAGTTGCATTATGCTCTTTTAGAGTTTGTCAAGATTATCTATGACTTGTATATTGCTCTTTCAGAGCTTGTCGAAATCTTCTGTAAGTTGCATAATGCTCTTTTAGAGTTTGTCAAGATTATCTATGAGTTGTTTAATGCTCTGTTAGAGTTTGTCAAGATATTATGTCAGTTGTATAGTACTCTTTTAGAGTTTTCAAGATCATCTATAAGTTGTATAGTGCTCTTTTAGAGTTTGTCAAGATATTCTGTCAGTTTTACAGTACTCTTTTAGAGTTTTCAAGATCATCTATACGTTGTTTAGTGCTCTTTTGAGTTTTGAAGATCATCTATGAGTTGTGTAGTGATCTGTTAGAGTCTGTCAAGATCTTCTGTCAGTTGTATAGTGCTCTTTTAGAGTTTGTCAAGACCTTCCATTCCTATTTAAAATCATTCCTTCCGTCCATCATCATCTGTATGTTGGAACCTATTAACACGACAGCTCAAGACTTCATACTGTCATTGATATAAATAAACAACAGCATTCTTTGTGTGAACTGGATTGTACAGTAAGTAAACTCTCAACATATGAACAGAACTGAACACGCTAGGGATGAACTGAACAAAAGGTCAGATGGAACCACATCTAGAACATTATTGATTTGAAGCAAGTAGTCATTACTGTTAAAGGCAATTATCGCCAAAAGGCACTTATTGCTACAGGAAATCTTCCAGATATTTTGAAACAGCATGAGACTGCGGTGATAAGTTTAAATTAATGCAGCAATGGGTCAAGCTCGATATGAAATGTAGTTGTCGGTCCAGTAGTGAGTTAGATAGTTTATTTATTTTCTTTTTTCATTCAGGATTTACTTTAATCCTGGCCACCGTTTCATTCCGCCATTTTTTCGATTAGTGTTTCATTTAAGCGTTCATATTTCTTTGTTTATTTTGGAATAGTATTTTTTGGTCTTTGAAAATTTTTGTTCTGTACCCGATGAAGACTTTTGCCGAAACGTCGTTGCTTGTCTTGTCGCTCTATTACTTTAGCTGCTTTATACCATTTTGTGTTTATTTTACACTTTTCTCTGCAGCTCTACTCGCGGTCCCGAATAGTATTTAATATTTTACATTTGCACTTATCACTATTATGCAGCGCGTTACCATGTCGCTTTACATCTATACTTATGTCTATTATGCAGGGCGTTGACATGTCGCTTTACATTTGTACTTATCTCTATTATGCAGGGCGTTGACATGTCGCTTTACATTTGTACTTATCTCTATTATGCAGGGCGTTGACATGTCGCTTTACATTTGTACTTATCGCTATTATGCAGGGCGTTGACATGTCTCTTTACATTTATTCTTTTCTCTATTATGCAGCGCGTTGACATGTCTCTTTACATTTATACTTTTCTCTATTGTGCAGCGCGTTGACATGTCTCTTTACATTTATACTTTTCTCTATTATGCAGCGCGTTGACATGTCGCTTTACATTTATACTTATCTCTATTATGCAGCGCGTTGACATGTCGCTTTACATCTGTACTTATCTCTATTATACAGCGCGTTGACATGTCGCTTTTCATCTGTACTTATCTCTATTATGCAGCGCGTTGGCATGTCGCTATTTACTGATCGTGACTGAATTGTCTCGAACTGATCTTAGCCGATGCTATAGAACTCGTGCTCTATGCTGAAATCTTCCTGAGTTATCAGACATCAAATTAATAATGAGTACTGTCTTTTAAGGAAGCCGCGATAACTCAGTGGTTAGTGAACTGGACCACAAAGGACAAGAGACGGCCTCTGGGTTCACCCAGCCTTAAATGGGTACCGGATTATTTTCTGGGAAAGTAGAGCGGCACGGACGTAATACCGACCACACTACCTCAACAATTATGTTCCGAAGGTCTGTAAAAATTATGGTCATTGACATCGTATTCCCTATACGCTACATGGCATGAAGGGGTTCTTTACTTTTATTTTTACTTCTAAGTGCAGAAATGATGACCCATGCAAACGTTCTAATAATATGGCTCGAAATGTAGTATCGATTTTTTCCATCACTAATTCAGTTTGCGTGTTTGCATTCTTTTTTCTTTTCCTTTCTTTGCTTCATGTTTTAATATTTTGTAAGTGTGTGGCATCATTTAGAAAGGGCGGGAATAATTATAGTTAGATCATGTGATCATCTAAGCAAATGGCGACGATTAAAACCAGCGATTGTCAACGACCACTAGGATATTTGGTTTCTATATCACAGCCATAGTAAAACTAAAGTTGACTGTGTTTGTAAACACATCGCCACTTATACTCTCTCACGTCGAAGGACTGAGGGGGATAACCCAAACTATGTAACGTTTTCAGCATTGCGAGCAAGGGCGGTTGTGGGTAAAATGATGTCAGCCGTCTTTGGCTTACAAAGCTCAAGACATCACAAGCATTGGGGTGTATTCAGGAAACCCCTCAGCTCTTCGGCTTGAGAGATATAGTTAGTGATTGTCTGCGCTATAGTCATTCTGTTCTATTTCATTCATGGGGTCAGTTTATTTGCAGTCGAGGCTTTTCCATATCCGCTAACTGCCAGTCAAAACGTCTCGAAGTGTCATCATCATCAAGTACCGGGCCTCCTGGCGTATGTGATCATGTCTCTCGACTACTTTCGATCTCGACAGTTATATATATTATCATCATCATCATCATCATCATGTACCCTGCCGGTTGGCGTAGGCGATCATGTCCCTCCACAATCTTCTATCTACAGTGCATCGTATCAGTTCTGTTGTTGACTGTTTTCCATGCCATGACGCCAATTATAGATTATTTATATTATGACCTCCATTTGTTATTCCAGGCATGCCCCTTATGGATCTTAAAATAATCTCACTATAAATATTAAACAATTCTGGTGACAGCACACAACCTTGTCTAACACCCTGTTTTATTTGTTGCAACATTTCCAGTTGGTTTCCAGCTCTTTTGGCTGCTGTTTGTTGCCAGTACATTCCAAGTGTATGGAAACTAATTGCTCCTGTAAAGTGTTGGCTGTACATACATCTGTTTTTCCCACTAAGCACTCCAGATCAAGGAGCCGCGATAGCTCAGTGGTTAGTGAACTGGACTACAAAGGACAAGCGGTAGGGTTCGATCCCAACCGAGCTTTCGGTTCACTCAGCCTTTAATGGGTACCGGATTTTTTTCTTTCTGGGAAAGTAAATCGACAGGGGCGTAATACCGACCATATTACCCTAAAAGTCATGTGCCGAAGGTATGTAAAATGTATGGTCACTAACACCATTTTCCCTATACGCCACTTGGCGTGACGGGGGTACTTTATTTTTTTACTCCGGACCAACGAGCTCCCTTTTCCACATTTAGATTATTGTATGTAACACGTTTAGGAATGCACACATTTGATGACGTCTATACAAGGTTACTCCCTTCCAAAACCGTACGTGACGCGGCTTATGTTGAGGAATGCGGAGAGCGATTTCAACTACATCAAACTTGTGGTTGGCGAGCAACTCTTCTACTACTATCGTCTTGTATAAACAGATGTTAAAATAATTGCTCAAACCCGAGTCTCTTTAAGGTAAAATGCTAGATTCAACAGCAACGTGGTCGTCAAATATTGGTGTTTCGGTGATTTCATTTCAACGAAAAAATTATGAGCCTGTGCGTCGAATTGAGAAATAATTGATTAAATGAACTTACACAACTGTCAACATTGTGAACAGTTAGAGAGTTGGGGAGTGGGCAGGCGGGCATGGGGTGCATGGAAATAGCGCTTGCCGAGATGAAAATATGTGTCGTTCTTGATATTGAAGATCACGAACTTCCAGATATAAGACACAGAACGTGTATCCACCTCACTAAGTGGTATTGAGATAGTATTTTTATTTCGATGTGATAGTGACAAGCACTATCTCCACCACAATGCTAAAAAAAAACACACTAATATTTACAACAAATAAAGCTCATATTTAAACCAAAAACGACTTGACTTTGTATTAATTGATAAAACGTAGAAAAAAGTATAAAGATGTGAACATCACAGTTTACAGCTAACTAACGATAGAACGATTACCAAAGAGATCAAGGGAAGATTAAACACACAGTTATGAATAACATAAAAGACTGCACAACATATGCAATTGATATTACAACAACATTTTGATTTTTAAGAGTATGTATGTTTACCATATACAAAATTTGGCTGCGAATATGGACAATCTGCAAAAAAAAAAAAACACCTTCTAACTTAAGTGCTTCAAAGAATTTTTCAGAACTCCAATAGTCGGATACAAGAGCAAATACGTCAGTTTATATGAACCAAGAGTCCATAAAGCTGGTGTATAAATAACGTAAAAACAAGAATGAACTGACATATTTTGATCATGTAAAACGACATAGTTGATTAGAAAATTAATAATTAATTAATATTATTTAAATTAATTAATATTATAATAAAAATTAATTAATTAATAATTATGGGGGCGTGTGAGACGGAGAGGGGGGGGATTATAGTTGAAGGTGGTCCAGAAAAAAAAAGATCTAGAAAAAGGTTATTGAAAGATTTCACAGATAAGATATGATTACCTGCTTCAGAAGCTAGACATCTCGCGCAGGACGGAGATAACTTGAGAGTAGATGTCGTTGGAACCAAACTATAACAAGGACAAGCACGATGAAGATGAGGCACGATTTTATCTTTTCATCAACGGACGTGATCACTAAATAATTTTGACACCATCGATGGAGATAAGCACAAATATGAAATATAGGAAATATTAAACACTTTGCGGGTGTCTAGCTGCCGTGAGTTTAGCTGCAGAAAACATTAAATAAAAATAAAATGGAGCAGCTAAACTAACACAACGACAAGACAAACTGACATACCATAGAGAATGCTTTAAAAATTCCACCGGATTTAGCGTTTATGTATTTTAGTGCATGTGAAATGACGTAGCATGTGGAAGCTGGATTGATGTTATACTAACAATACACAGAACAAGAAGAGAGTAACCGACAGCAGGGCTCTCCCCAATATCACATACGACACGGACCATAAAATAGTTATGATTACACTCAGACAGCTACAACAATAGGAAGAAACGCAAATAAACAAAGAAGCAAAAAGAACAGACAAAAATGTAAACAATTAAAAGATCAAGAATCAAGGAAAACACTAGAAGAAAAACTAACAGATTAATTAAGTAAACCACCTGACGAAGTAATGAGGGGGGATATTGTATAGGTTACCTCATCTATAACGCCACAGGCAATGTTAAATTCAGGAGTTACATTTTAAAAATGTAAGAGTAAAGTACCCCCGTCACGCCAAGTGATGTATAGGTAATATGGTGTTAGTGACCATACATTTTACAGACCTTCGGCACATGATTTTGGCGGTAATATGGTCGGTATTACGCCCGTGCCGCTTTACTTGCCCAGAAAAACATCCGCTACCCATTAAAGGCTGGGTGAACCGGAGCCGTCGGTTGGGATTGAACCCTACCTCTTCTCCTTTGTAGTCCAGTTCACTAAAAGAGTTAAATGGCTGCACAGAATATTCAATGTATCATGCACCAACAACAAAAAGTCCAAGAAGAGTCCCTGGCAACAGGGAATCATCGTACCAATATGGAAAAAGAAAGGTATCTAGAGAACCTGAAAAAATATAGAGGTATATCGCTTTTCATGAATGTAGGAAAGTTATACACCAAAATTATGGAACAAATTTGGGAAAAAGGCTGAGGCCAATAATAGGACTACAGTTAAGCGATTCTCAAATGGGGTTCCGAAAAAATACAAAGGATGTACTAACGCTCTATTCGCCATACAACAGCCAGCAGAAAAGACGACAGAACACATCAGAATTCGTACATAATCTTCATTGACCAGGAAAAAGCATTCGACAAATTAAACAGAAGGAGACTATGGGAGATAAAATACGGAGTAAGCCAACGTCTAACCAAACTAATTAAAATCCTCTACAGCAACAGCAGCAGCACAGTTAGAACAGCAGCAGCAGGTTACACAGACCACTTCAAAGTTAAATCAGGTGTAAGACAGGGGAGCGGATTATCCCCTCTATTACATACATGGACTATATATGTCAGTTAGCCAACCCATCAGAGACAGAGGAGATCAACGAGCTTATATTTGCAGACGATCCGGCAATAATACATGGAAAACTGGAAGATCTACAAGAATACTTAAATAGACTCAACAGCACAAGCACAAAATACAACATGAAAATCAATATCAACAAAACAGAAGTCATGGATATCGCAAAAGAGAAACAGAACATCAACATAACTATAGGCGGCAGACAACTAAAATAAGTAGAAGATTTGCTCTACCTATGAAGTCTAGTGACAAACGACAATTCACAAACAGTAGAAATAGACTCAAGATATAACAAAAGCTTGTCAAAACATTGAACAGCTATCACCACTATAGTACAACAAGGAAATAACTCTAGAGGCAAAACGGGCACTCTACAATACAATCTTCATCCCAACTTTGTGCTATCAATGCCAGTCCTGGACCCCAGATGTAAAAACAATACGAAAAATAACCTCTAGTGAGATTAAATGTGTTAGACGAATGACAGGAAACAGACTGAGAGATAAGATCAGAAATGAAGAACTGAGAAAAAAGCTGGGAATTATCCCCCTTCCTCCAGGAATATATAATGAAACAACCGATAAATGGTTTGGTTTACAAAGGTTTTATGTGTGTGTGTGTGTGTGTGTGTGAGCGTGTGGGTGTGTGTGCATTAACATACGTGTATATATATATATATGTGTGTGTGTGTGTGTGTGATATTTCCCAAAAAGAAAGAATTCGAAAATAACTAATATCACCTGGTGATAACATTTGATTAGTCATGATATCAACGCCACAAACATACACAGTGAGATCCTTCTACACTCACAGTTATGACACATATTTTTTGGCAAACCATGATCAATGAAGCTCAGTGGTTAATGAACTGGACTACAAATGACAAGGCGTAGAGTTTAATCCCAATCGACAGATTCCGGGTTCACCCAGCCTTAAATGGGTACCGGATTTTTTTCTGGGAAAGTAAAGCGGCACGGGCGTAATACCGACCACATTACCCCACAAATCATGTGCCCAAGGTCTGTAAAATTTATGGTCACTAACACCTTATTCCCTATACGCCACTTAGCGTGACTGGGGCTCTTTACCTTTTTTATGAACCATGAAGCTGTCTTTCTCAAACTAAATATGTCGTTACTTTCTATCCAGGAACAGTTTCACCAGTTTGAACTAGTTTTTTCCACTTTCCAAAAACTTTCACAGCATCATCAGCGACGGTCAGAAGGTGAAATCTGACGTCAACATCACATCAAAAGAGCGCACTCTGGTCAAGTAAAACTAAAGAAAATAAACATACATTAAAAATCCTTGCAGGAGAAGCATGACAGCTGTGGAGGAAAATCCACCCAAAAGAATAAAATCTTAGCACACACCAGAGTATGAAAAACTGGTAAAAATTGCTTTTTACGAAAAAAACAACACCGACTTCAGAGCAACTGCTGCTTTTTAGATGTGCCATTGTACCGAAGACGAGGTAAAAAGTCTGCAAATAAAAATGTATATTCAAAGACATGTGCCATAAACTGCAAGGCACCAAACACAGTGCAATGCAAGCTACTAGTAAATGGAAACTTACCCGCCAAAAGCTGCAGAACCCCAGCCAACCGCGCCAACTTGACTGTGATGATGTCTCGAATGCACAACGACACCAGCGCCGTTAGGGACAGCACGAGCGCAAGGCACGACCCAGTGCCCACAGCGATTGTGCTAATCTGTGGAGCATATAAAACATGACTTTCGATGAACGATAAGATTGATTTTAGAATCATCTCTACCACACTGTTCTACCCACTCATTCAGACTCCAGTAACGGAAAATTGTCGTAAAGATAGTTTTTGTTTTAGTTACTACTCTGTTCTACCCCACCCGTCAGACCCCAGTTATGGCAGAATGTCGTAAAGATAGTTTTTGTTTTAGTTGCTACTCTGTTCTACCCCACCCGTCAGACCCCAGTAATGGTAGAATGCCGTAAAGATAGTTTTTGTTTTAGTTGCTACTCTGTTCTCCCCCACCAGTCAGACACCAGTAATGGTAGAATGCCGTAAAGATAGTTATTGTTTTAGTTACTACTCTGTTCTACCCTACCATCAGACCCCAGTTATGGTAGAATGCCTTAAAGATAGTTTTTGTTTTAGTTACTACTCTGTTCTACCCCACCCGTCAGACACCAGTAATGGTAGAATGCCGTAAAGATAGTTATTGTTTTAGTTGCTACTCTGTTCTACCCTACCCGTCAGACCCCAGTAATGGTAGAATGCCGTAAAGATAGTTTTTGTTTTAGTTACTACTCTGTTCTACCCTACCCGTCAGACCCCAGTAATGGTAGAATGACGTAAAGATAGTTTTTGTTTTAGTTGCTACTCTGTTCTACCCCACCAGTCAGACCCCAGTTATGGTAGAATGTCGTAAAGATAGTTTTTGTTTTAGTTACTACTCTGTTGCACCCACCCGTCAGACCCCAGTTATGGTAGAATGTCGTTAAGATAGTTTTTGTTTTAGTTACTACTCTGTTCTACCACACCCGTCAGACCCCAGTTATGGTAGAATGTCGTAAAGATAGTTTTTGTTTTAGTTACTACTCTGTTGCACCCACCCGTCAGACCCAGTAATGGTAGAATGTCGTTAAGATAGTTTTTGTTTTAGTTACTACTCTGTTCTACCCTACCCATCAGACCCCAGTTATGGTGGAATGTCGTTAAGATAGTTTTTGTTTTAATTGCTACTCTGTTCTACCCACCCGTCAGACCCCAGTAATAGTAGAATGTCGTTAAGATAGTTTTTGTTTTAATTGCTACTCTGTTCTACCCTACCCATCAGACCCCAGTTATGGTAGAATGTCGTTAATATAGTTTTTGTTTTAATTGCTACTCTGTTCTACCCTACCCGTCAGACCCCAGTAATAGTAGAATGTCGTTAAGATAGTTTTTGTTTTATTTGCTACTCTGTTACTGCTGATGTTACTCACTCATTTAAAGAAAACATTATTTGAGGGCAACGATTACTATATTTTTGCCACATCCATCTATAGATTTACCAAGGCCTGAGAGGGTTTTCCTGAAAATACCTAAAGCTTGTGACATCTTCAGCTCTGTGAGATATAGACGTCTGACGTCACGCTAACCACATCCGCCCTTGCTCGCAATGCTGAAAACGTCACAATGGTGGTATATTTTCAGGATATTTCCTTTCAGCCAGAGGACCTATCTGAAGTAGGCCATGGTATTTATAAACCTTTTATGTGCTGTCACGTGAGAAATGTTAATGTAAAATCCGCTCCAGCGATAAACGTGCTTTCAAACGAGAATAACACATATTAAGTCTTCACTAGCGTCCCTGATTTACTGCCAGTAGTGTCTTAAATACTGTTATTATCTCTGTCGTCCCCAACGGTATAATGTCATAATATAAATAATGTAAAGTATGCTGATGAAACAGTCTTAATCGCTACACATGCATGTATAAAAGAAAGTACCCCCGTCACGCCAAGTGGCGTATAGGGAATATGGTGTTATTGTCCATATATTTTACAGAACTTCGGCACGTGATTTTTGCGGTAATGTGGTCGGTATTACGCCCGTGCCGCTTCACTTTCTTTGAAAAATATCAGGTGCCCATTAAAGGCTGGGTAAACCCGGAAGCCGTCGGATGGGATCGAACCTTACTTATCCTTTGTAGTCCAGTTCACTAACCACTGAGCTACCGTGGCTCCGCATGGATGTATACTCAGTCTTAATAGCAAAAAGACTGAAGTAATGGTAGCAACAAAGAAACAAACATCACCGAAATGCGCAATAAAGACAAGTGGAATAGTATTGAAACTGGTAAATGAATTTAAATATCTGCGAACAATTTTAAACTCAGATGGTAGTAGATATACAACAGAAGTGAGATGCAGAATGGCTGAGGCAAACGCAGATTTAAAAAAAAACGAGGAAGATACTGTGTAATTCATTTGTGACAATAGAAACAAGAAAAGGAGTTCTTAAATATTATGTAGAGCCAGTCTTAACATACGGATGTGAATCATGGACAATAGGGCAATAGATAAGAAAATCACCTGAAGCTGTAGAAATGTGAATTTTAAGGAAGAATGTTGAGAATACTATGGGCAGGTAAGAAGAGTAATAAAAACGTCATGAAAGAGGCCAAAGCAAAAAGAGAGCGAATTTCTAATATTATGAAGAAATAATCATAATTTTTTGGCCACACAATGAGAAGGGAACAGCTAGAATATATTGTGACAAGTGGGAAAATTGAGGGACGAAGAGATAGAGGGAAATAAAGAAAAAAGTTACCATTCATCATAAGAACTTCTGAGTGAAATGGATGCATTCTTTATCGTCAACAAATATATACATCCTATATCGTCAACAAATATATACATCCTATATCGTCAACAAATATATACATCCTATATCGTCAACAAATATATACATCCTATATCGTCAACAATATATACATCTATATCGTCAACAAATATATGCATCTATATCGTCAACAAATATATACATCCTATATCGTCAACAAATATATACATCCTATATCGTCAAATATATGCATCCTATATCGTCAACAAATATATACATCCTATATCGTCAACAAATATATACATCCTATATCGTCAACAAATATATGCATCCTATATCGTCAACAAATATATACATCCTATATCGTCAACAAATATATACATCCTATATCGTCAACAAATATATGCATCCTATATCGTCAACAAATGTATGTATGGCCCTTTTCGTCTTGTCAGACAGTCTAGTGGAGGCTATTGTGTATTTTTTTGAGGTATTGTTTTTGCCGAACAGCTTCTCTCGTGGCTAATTCTACCAATGTTTGACAAACACACGCGGTCACATAATGAACAGGTCAGGCTCACTGGTCCACAGGGTTTACCATCCTTTTTCTTCAGTCTTTTCTCTTCTAAGTTTTGTCTTAGCACACTCTCAAAAGTTGTTATACCGTTCCTTATACATGTTCTCCATGATGCGCGATCACTTGCTAGATGTTGCCAGTCGTTTTCGCTGATGGAGAAGTCTTTCAGAGATGATTTGCAGATATCTCTATATCGTAGTTTAGGTCTGCCAATTTGTCTTTTCCCGTGTGTTAGTTCGCCATATAGTATTTGCCTAGGGATGCGCTTCTCTTCCATTCGTTGAACATGCCCTAGCCATCTTAGTCTTCGACTTCTGAGCATCGACATGATTGTTGGGGTCTTAGCACGTTGCAGGACAGTTAAGTTGGTTATTTTGTTCTGCAATTTGATGTGCATTATTTTGCGGAGACATCGCATGTGGAAGACATTTAGTCTTTTTTCCTGGTTTGAGTATATTGTCCAGGTTTCGGATCCATATAGTAGTGTGCTAAGCACACATGTTTGATATATTAAAAGTTTAGTCTTTTGAGTTAGTTTCGTGTTGTTCCACGCCCTTTCTGTGAGTTTGCCGAAGGTTGTGGCTGCCTTACCAATTCGACAGTTTATTTCTTCATCAAGAGAGATGGTTTGCGTAACTGTGGATCCAAGATATGTAAATTTCTGTACTGCTTCTAGTGGGCAGTCTTTTAGAGTAATAAATAGAGGTTTGATGTCACCTTGATTTAGTATTACTGTCTTCTGAACGTTAATTGACAGTGAAAAAAAGTCGCATGCTTTGACCAGGTTGTTGATCAGGGATTGTAGGGTGGCTTCACTATGAGCGACTAGTGCTGCATCGTCGGCAAATAAAAATTCTTTAAGTAGGGCAACATTTGTTTTGTTTTTGCTCTTAGTCGTGCTAGGTTGAACAGTGAGCCATCTGGTCTTGTGCGAATGTAAATATCTCATGAGCTGTCTTCGAAGACGTAATTTAGGAGGGCAGCAAAAAATATACCAAAAAGGGTGGGAGCGAGGACACTTCCCTGTTTCACTCCTTTGTTGACTTTGAAACTCTCTGATGAACTCCCATCAAAATGGAATTTGATAAGGAAATTATCAGCCTAAGTAATTTAGGAGGGCAACCTATGCCTTCTAGTACCCTGTAGAGCCCATCTCTGTTTACTGTGTCGAATGCCTTTGTGATATCCACATAGGCAATATAGAGCGGCATATTTTGTTCTCGACATTTTTCTTGCAGTTGTCTAAGAGTGAAGATCATATCTATGGTTGATCTCCCGGGTCTGAAACCGCATTGGGACTCGGGAAGCACCCGTTCTGCAAGTCTATGCAGGCGTTTAAGTACGACCCTAGTAAAAGCCTTGCCGGTTGTGCTAAGGAGAGAAATGCCTCTGTAATTATTGCAGTCGCCCCTGTCTCCTTTATTTTTGTACAGCGTTATAATCTTGGCATTTCTCATCTCATGGAGTATTACTCCGTGTCTCCAGCATTTAATTAGCAGTTTGTATAGATGTGGAAGTAGTACGCTTAAGTTGTCCTTTAGTACATCTGTGGGAATGTTGTCATTTCCTGCAGCTTTTCCTCTTGAGAGGGCATTTATAGCGTCAGCAAGTTCGTTCATAGTAGGCTCGACATCCAGCTCAGACATTGTAGGATGTTTGGGTATTGATTGTGCTAGAACTGTGTTTGCTGGTCTGTCATCATGGTATAGATTGGAGTAGTGTTCAACCCATCTTTCCATTTGTTGTCCCTTATCAGTAATAGGTTCTCCAAACTTGGATTTTAGGGGGGCTAATTTGGTTATTTTTGACCAAGGGCCTTATTTATATTGCCATGCATGGTTTTTGTGTCACCCCTGTCTGAGGCTTTCTGTATTTCAGAGTATAGATTGTTCCAGTATTCGTTTGCGCATCTTCTTGCTTCGCGTTGTAGGGTGGCTTGTGCATGTTTAAGCTGATCCTTGGAGATTTGATTGGGGTTATTTTTGAAGTTCAGTAGAGTCTTTTTCTTATTAGCTATTAGTGGGTCTAGTCTTGCTATATTTTCTTCGACCCAGTCGTTCTTTGAGAACCGTTTTTGGCCGTAGGTAGATAGAGCGCAATTATAGATGTGTGTTTTCAGGGGGCACCAGTTGTCATCCACACTTGATGCATCTTCTACTTCTTCTACCAGTTCATCGAACTTGGATCTAAAAATGTCTTTGGTTGATGTGATTTTTGTCGCTGTGATGTTGATCTTGGCTGCTGCAGGCTCTCTTGATTTGTAAGTACGATTACTTCTGGCTTTGATCTTACCGATGACTAGAGCGTGGTCTGTGTTGCAGTCTGCACTGTGATATGTTCGTGTTATTATGATGTTATTTAAAGACTGCCTACGTGTAAGAACTAGGTCTAGTTGGTGCCAGTGACCACTTCTAGCATGACGCCATGTTACTTTATGCTTGTGTTTCACATTAAAGTAAGTGTTAGTTACGCATAGGTGATTATCTGAACATAATTCTAGGAGTCTATGACCATTTTCGTTGATTTTTCCAATGCCGTGATGACCTAGGCATGTTGGCCAAGATTGTTGATCAGATCCTGTGCGTGCGTTGAAATCTCAGAGTATGTATAATATCTCCTCTTTTGGAAGTGAGTCAATGGTCATTTGTAGTTGTTGGTAGAAGTTGTCTTTCTCTTCGCCTGATGCAGCCAACGTTGGTGCATAGGCACTAATGATATTTATTAATCCACTCTTCGTATGTAGCTGGAGTATCATCAAGCGTTCAGACACTCCTTTTGGTGTGGTTATGGAGTTTATATGTTTGTTATGTACAGCAAAGCCTACTCCATGTATATGTGATTTTTCGGGGCTTAGGCCTTGCCAGAAAAAAGTATAATTTTCTTCCTTTACAGAGCCACAGTCTGAGAGTCTTGTTTCTTGTAGGGCAGCAATATCAACATGTAGCCTATTTAGTTCTTTATCTGTGAGTGCTGTTGTTCTAATTTCTCCTTCTTTCAGTGTGTTTGCTTTGGCAAGTCCAGGGCTCATGGTCCTTACGTTCCATGTGCCAAGTTTAAACATTGGTAATTTCTTCCTCATTTCACTTTGCCTACTCTGCCTGGGCACGGAATATGGAGATAGTGCTTTACCCAGTCGCACTATCCCCCTCTCGACTTCGTTTCCAGGATTTCCGAAGGAGGGACTAAGTCCATACGTTCGGAATTGAAAGAAGGTGCAGGGATGCCAGAAAGACGTTTAACGCCGTCCACTACCTTAGGAATTTTTGTAATTGCCGTCAACAAATAGATACATCCTTTATCGTCAACAAATAGATACATCCTTTATCGTCAACAAATAGATACATCCTATATCGTCAACAAATAGATACATTCTATATCGTCAACAAATAGATACATCCTTTATCGTCAACAAATAGATACATCCTTTATCGTCAACAAATAGATACATCCTTTATCGTCAAGAAATAGATACATCCTATATCGTCAACAAATATATGCATCCTTTATCGTCAACAAATATATACATCTTATATCGTCAACAAATATATACATCCTATATCGTCAACAAATAGATACATCCTTTATCGTCAACAAATAGATACATCCTATATCGTCAACAAATAGATACATCCTTTATCGTCAACAAATATATGCATCCTTTATCGTCAACAAATATATACATCCTATATCGTCAACAAATAGATACATTCTATATCGTCAACAAATAGATACATCCTTTATCGTCAACAAATAGATACATTCTTTATCGTCAACAAATAGATACATCCTTTATCGTCAACAAATAGATACATCCTATATCGTCAACAAATATATACATCTTATATCGTCAACAAATATATACATCTTATATCGTCAACAAATATATACATCCTATATCGTCAGAAAAGGATACATTCTATATCGTCAGCAAAAGGATACATTCTATATCGTCAACAAATAGATACATCCTACATCATCTACAAATTTGCTCATGATAAATGTAGAAAAATTAATATTAATTTGAAGAATAATGTTGACTGTGTTGTTACCTTTGATAATGATAATTACTATGAAAATTAAACAATTAAATGTATTCAAATTTATTTGTATTATTGTATATCCTTTTATATATAATATATGATCCCTTTCTAAACATATACTACAGGGACCGCACTAGCTAATCCGGCCCTGCCTAGATTGCATTGACGTAGAGCACATGTTCTTGACTTTCCAACCATGGATGACAGAATCAAGATCTGGAGAGCACGAGCATACCTGAAGATTAGTACAGATACAGAGCATCCATTGCACCACGTGCTCAACACAGAGAAAGGTACCAGGCTAAAAAGAGGCAAATCATGGGTGGGCCGAGCAGAAGATGTCATCAAACAGGTCTGTGGGCTTACCAATATCAGCGTTGGTGAGGAGTGGATACCTGTGCCTACGTCATTCAAGGGAACTTTCTCATGTATTGTCACACTCGACAGGAAAAGTAGGGAACAGAACCCGGTCGTGGTTAATGCTGAGGTCAACGGTCTCATCTGCGATAACACCGATGAGAAAGATGCAGTCATCTATACAGACGGATCTGTAAGACGACACGAAAGAAGTGCATGGGCATTTACAGCACGTTCGGCGGGCAGAATAGCCAAGGAAGACAGTGGTGCATACGCCATGACCACGAGTAGCATGGCAATGGAGGTGATGGCAGTGACCAAGGCATTCAAATGGTTAGAGTCACAAGACTACATCCACGCATGTATACTGAGTGATTCGATGAGCATGATAAAAAAAGTGGAGGCGGGCTTTGTACGCATGCAATGGGTTGAGTCGTTGCAGAAATCCAAAATACGTAAGGTCACCTTTGTCTATGTCCCTGGACATGCGGGAGTGCGGGGAAATGAGAGAGCGGACAGGTTGGCTAGCTGCGCTGTCGTTGAGGACGGGCAACCGATGGATCGGGCGGACATCATCAATGCACTCCGAGATGTGGGAAGAGCACGGGACTTCGACAAACACAGATCAACGTCGCTTCTTCGGATGATGGAAATAGGAGTTAAGATGGGCACAGCCAGAAATGAGAAACTTGGTGGCCGTGTAAGAAGACTTATCAACCAACATAGAACTGGAGTCGTCAGTCGCTGGACACTGAGGGAATTGCTGAGGAGGGGATCTGAGCACCTATGGACATGTTCGGAGTGCAATGATGATGACCCGCAAATAACTCAATAACTCAATAACTCAATAACATGTTCAAGAATAGAGATCGATGGTGAGACCTTGTTCATAGCCTATGTTCTTGTGTGTGTAAAGAGATCTGATTATTTGAATATATATCTAGTCCAGTATAGGTTTCAACTGTAATATTTTGTGCGGCATTTGTAATTCCGCTAAATTAAATCAGAATTGTTTTCTTTTAATTTTTGTTGTTGTTGCATTTAGCTGTTAATCCTTGTTGTTGTTGCATTTAGCTACAAATCCTTGTTGTTGTTGTTGCATCTAGCAGCAAATTCTTGTTGTTGCATTTAGCTACAAATCCTTGTTGTTGTTGCATTTACCTGCAAATACCTGTTGTTGTTACATTTAGCAGCAAATCCTTGTTGTTGTTGCATTTAGCTGCTAATCCTTGTTGTTGTTGCATTTAGCTGCTAATCCTTGTTGTTGTTACATTTAGCTGCTAATTCTTATTGTTGTTGCATTTAGCTGCTGATCCTTGTTGTTGTTGCATTTAGCTGCAAATCTTTGTTGTGTTCCATTTAGCTGCTAATTCTTATTGTTGTTGCATTTAGCTGCTAATCCTTGTTGTTGTTGCATTTAGCAGCAAATCCTTGTTGTTGATACATTTAGCAGCAAATCCATTGTTGTTGTTGCATTTAGCAGCAAATCCTTGTTGTTGCATTTAGCCGCAAATCCTTGTTGTTGATACATTTAGCAGAAAATCCTTGTTGTTGTTACATTTAGCAGCAAATCCATTGTTGTTGTTGCATTTAGCAGCAAATCCTTGTTGTTGCATTTAGCCGCAAATCCTTGTTGTTGTTGCATTTAGCTGCAAATCCTTGTTGTTGTTACATTTAGCTGCAAATTCTTGTTGTCGTTGCATTTAGCTGTAAATCCATGTTGCTGTTGCATTTAACTGCTAATCCTCTTGGTGTTGTTGCATTTAGCAGCAAATCGTTGTTGTTGCATTTAGCAGCAAATCCTTGTTATTGTTGTTACATTTAGCAGCAAATCCTTGTTGTTGTTGCATTTAGCTGCAAATCCTTGTTGTTGTTGCATTTAGCTGCGAATCCTTGTTGTTGCATTTAGCTGCAAATCCTTGTTGTTGTTGCATTTAACTGCTAATCCTTGGTGTTGTTGCATTTAGCAGCAAATCGTTGTTGTTACATTTAGCAGCAAATCCTTGTTGTTGCATTTAGCAGCAAATCCTTGTTGTTGTTGTTGCATTTAGCTGCAAATCCTTGTTGTTGTTGCATTTAGCTGCAAATCCTTGTTGTTGTTGCCTTTAGCAGCAAATCCTTGTTGTTGTTGCATTTAGCAGCAAATCCTTGTTGTTGTTGCATTTAGCTGCAAATCATTGTTGTTGTTGCATTTAGCAGCAAATCCTTGTTTTTGGAACCTGTTCAGCAATTGCCGTGTTTGGTTGCTATGAATGTAAAATACAATGGACGCCACAGTTACACCTGTTGTCTAAGCTTGACTATAGACCTTCGTCTGTAACACTCAATTTTTGTCTGTGTGGTACAAAAGAATAAGAGGAAAGTGGGAGAGAGAGAGAGAGAAAGAGAAAGAAAGAGAAAGAATGACAGACTATGTTAGACATTGAATGAACAATATTAGTATGGAGGCCTATTTATTGATGGCATTACGTCGGGTACTCCACAGGGAAGCTCAGTTGTTAGTGAACTGGACTGCAAAGGACAAGAAGTCGTGTTCTATCCTGATCGACGGCTTCCGGGTTCACCCAGCCTTAATGGACACCGGATTTGATCTGGGAAAGTAAAGTGACACGGGTGTAATACCGACCACATTACCCAAAAATTGTGTACCGAAGGTCAGTTAAAACTATGGTCACTAACACAATATTCCCTATACGCCACTTGGCGAGACGGGGCTCTTTACATTTTTTTTTTAATCGTGGCACATTTTGCCTATATGTTAAGAAACTGTAACCATTAGTTTATAGCAAAATTAAGTGTAAAATTAATTTTATTTGCTAATGACTTTAAGCTAATAAATGTAATTAAAATCAAGTTGTTAAAAAATTAAAATACTTGTAAATGAATTGTATACAACATAACTGCATGATTGATAATAAAGCATACAATATATGACAGATCAAACGCATCACAATAACAATTAAACAGTCACTATGTTTACGTATATTAAAGAGACACATATACGAACATTGGACAACCATACCTGCCAATATAAACTGGGTATATCCATAAATGTGCTATAGATCCCGCACTCGTCAACTATTTCAACTCCACCATTTTGTCCAAGTCTCGGGTAAGAACATCTCCGGAAGACACCGAAATACATGGGCACCGCGTCACCACTTTCTGCTATGTAGAATCCTTTCAGCCAATACGGGAAATAATACCCAACTGCGCATGCACCGGAAGCTATTACAGAAGTCAAGGCCCAGAATACGCCTACACATGTTGCGCTCATGATGATAGTGTTAGAAGATTATCAGTGCTCCACTAAACAAACGTTGCACTCATCATGTCCACTACAGACGATTGTCTTCATTTATCGATCTGATTATATAACAAAAATTCATACTAAATTACTAAAGGATACGTCATGAGATCTTTGATTCTTCAAATTTATGTTATAAATGGTTCGTGAAAATAGTCATCTGGTTCTGGAAATATGGTTTAGAGAGGACGATGTCAATGAGTAATATATATATAAATGGACAAAAGATAGTGTGCCGTACTGTATAGGTAAATCAAACCAAGATAGATGAGATTTTTCTGGCATATTCAAAGACACATCAGCCTACTAAAATTAATAGTGTAAGGGAAAATACAAGGTAAAAGAGAAAGACCAAGACTAACATGAACGAGTGATATTTTAAGATGGACAAGCTAGAGTCTATGACAACCTGCACCATCAAAGGAAGAGACAGAGCCAAATGGCGCTCCATGATAGATAATCTACGAAGGGAGACAGCACTGGGTGATGATGATGATGAATGTATAGGTCACTATGCATTATTTTTTTAGAAGACATAAAAGAAAACTGTGCACATTTCGATGTGTGTGGTTTACACTTTCCCACACAGTTGTGTCTCGCAATAATCATGGGAGATAAATACGGCCCGAGGTAAATCACGTGAAGAGTTCAGCAGAGGATAATTTATCACTGATATATGGAAGGTAAGCGTGTAGATCTAATCACACGCATAGGAAAACGTGGTAGCTGAAAGTAAAATTCCATCAGAAAGAATTTTCTTTATAATGCCAAGACTGAACTAACAGCATGGAGCTATAGATATAGCAATGTTTAGTTGATGGAACGAATATATCAAGATGTTATTTGGTTATGGAAGGCCCCGGTATCACTGCAGACGAATTAAAATCCATAATTGCTCAACCGCCCGTACCAGCGTAATCATCCGAATTAATTTCTCATCTCCCAAACAAAGAAAAGTAACTGTAGTCCCCATCGTGGCAGCACACGCCAAAAGACATAAGGCAAAACCGCGCAAAAAGTGAACACAGCCAACTGTTCCCTGTCATACGATATCATCATTCATCGTAAACAATTGGAATATCGAAACATGATTAAAACAAATGAGACACACAGCTCACGGTGTGCACTGAACTCAGTAGCTCCTGCTTATATCAGATGCATCACGTTTCAAGGTTCACCGCAACACAATAATACACTTTCAAGCGCGTAACCACGCACAATATTGCAGCCACGATATTGCTCATTCACACATGACACCTGTTGTCACGAC
The DNA here is from genome assembly GCA_032433765.1 of Megaustenia siamemsis. Lineage (NCBI taxonomy): Eukaryota > Metazoa > Mollusca > Gastropoda > Stylommatophora > Ariophantidae > Megaustenia > Megaustenia siamemsis. The sequence goes on from JAVIAB010000108.1 coordinate 55,014,153, forward strand.
CACTTTCAGCATCCACCAGATTATAAAGTCCTGCTCTGGTTGGATATAAATAATCATCATCAAATACCGGGCCTGCTGGCGTAGGTGATCACGTCTCTCTACAATTTTCGATCACGACAGTTATTTATCATTTCTGTTGTTGACCTTCTGCCAAGACATTCTCTTAATCTGTATGGTTTCTTTTCTCTTTGATTTCCTCTATCTCTTCGTCCCTGGATTTTCCCAGTTGTTACAATATATTCCAGTTGTTCTCTTCTCATTACATGGCCATAAAAATATGATTGCTTCTTCATAATATTGGAAATTAGCTCTCTTTTTGCTTTGACCTCTTTCAGAACGTTTTCATTACTCTTCTTGCTGTCCATGGTATCTTTAACATTCTTCTGTAAAACCACATTTCTACATACTCCAGTGATTTTCTTGACTATTGTCCTATTGTCCATGATTCAAATCCATATGTTAAGACTGACTCTACATAACATTTAAGAACTGTTTTTCTTGTTTCTATTGTCAAATATAATATAAATAAAAGTTAATGTATATTATCATGGAAGGAAACTTCTGAGGCGCTAGATCAGCGAATCATTTCAATGGAAGAGGTATATTTACAACACTGGAAACAAATTAACAAATAATCCACAACAGAAAAAAACAAAGAACAATAGACAGCCTGAAGGGGTATCGAAGCCGTACTCCTCGACGTAGCGCCTTGCCATAAGAAACACACCCTTGAGCACACGGCCAACTAAGCAACCTAAACAAGTAGCTATCATTCGCGATGTCTTCCACACTTGTGTACGCATTAAAAAAGTAAAGTACCCCCGTCACACCAAGTGGCGTATAGGAAATATGGTGTTAGTGACCATACATTTTACACACCGTCGGCACATGATTTTAAGGGTGATGTGGTCGGTATACGCCCGTGCCGCTTTACTTTCCCAGAAAAAAAACATCCGGTACCCATTAAAGGCTGGGTGAAACGGAGACCGTCGGTTGGGATCGAACCCTACCTCTTGTCCTTTGTAGTCCAGTCCAATAACCACTGAGCTATCGCAGCTCCCATGTGTACTCATGACTATAGCATAAAGTTACGAACACAACTCGGGAATAAATCGTATATCTGTATTTTCCATAAGGATAAGTATCTCCCGGAAAAGGTAGGGCTGAATATTTCCGTCGGAGACAAACAGTTATAGGAGACAAACAGTTATAGGAGACAAACAGTTATAGGAGACAAACAGTTATAGGAGACAAACAGGTATAGGAGACAAACAGTTTTAGGAGACAAACAGTTATAGGAGACAAACAGTTATAGGAGACAAACAGTTATAGGAAACAAATAGTTATAGGAGACAAACAGTTATAGGAGACAAACAGTTATAGGAGACAAACAGGTATAGGAGACAAACAGTTATAGGAGACAAACAGGTATAGGAGACAAACAGTTATAGGAGACAAACAGTTTTAGGAGACAAACAGTTATAGGAGACAAACAGGTATAGGAGACAAACAGTTATAGGAAACAAACAGTTATAGGAGACAAACAGTTATAGGAGACAAACAGTTATAGGAGACAAACAGTTATAGGAGACAAACAGTTTTAGGAGACAAACAGTTATAGGAGACAAACAGTTATAGGAGACAAACAGTTATAGGAAACAAATAGTTATAGGAAACAAACAGTTATAGGAGACAAACAGTTATAGGAGACAAACAGTTAAAGGAGACAAACAGTTATAGGAGACAAACAGTTATAGGAGACAAACAGTTATAGGACGAATAGTAGTTTCCAGTGGTTTAGACTGGAGACAAATAATAACAGTATATAATATATTATTAAGGAGGGAAACTTTCAAGGCGATGAATCAGCGAATCATTTCATGTGAGGAAGTATGTTTACCTAGCGTTGTTTACTGTTTCCTCGGACCTTTCTACAATCAAACACGTGTTGTACGAATTGTACCATAGGCTGCGTTGTAAGAAGAGTGAAATATATCCACAGCAACTATAGATTTACTAAGGCATGTATGGGAGAAAATAAAACTAGAAACACCCTCAACTAGCCCGCAGACATATGTCGATCTATAGATGGCTGTAGGAAGAACATTGTCCAATAACTGATGCTAAGACTTGAGAGATTTAAGACTTTGCTTAGGTGAGCAGTCGGTGTCAAGGAATCGTGTAGCTCCGTGTGGACAAACACGGTACTGAGATCAAGATTTCATTTTTTCGTTCACACTTTCTTCTTCTTTTACCTTTCGACTCCCTGTGGAGCATTTGTCTTCAGCAAACACTTTCCAAGCCGTTCTGCTTCATGCAACTCTTTTAAGTTCATTCCATGTCTTCCCCATAATTTTTTTCGCTGCTTTCATCTGTCACCGGATTGCGTCAAACATCTTCTAGACAGAGAGCCCTTATTTTACATGGATGCCAGATTTACTTTTTTTTTTCTTTTCTTTAATTTGTCCTTGTTTGCAAATTTTTTTTCAGCCTTTTTCCAATCAGCCTTTCAGCCTTTTTTTTTTACAGTACAGGATAGCCAGTCCCATGTCTAACCATCCTTAGTGGCCTCTAACGAACATGCCTGATAGGTAACAGCGCCCCAATTCTTTACTTCCCTTTCAGGCCCCGGCAACGCCCTGGCGTTTTTGTTGACATGCTCCTCTTAATTTAGTTGTTATACCTTTTCCGTAAAACTTACACAACAATTAAAGTGAACATTTCTTCTGTTATTTATTACTCAACCTTCAAACATAATGTACACCAAGTTTTATTCCAAGAAATCATAGACGGTGTGGTACACAATAACACTACATATATTACATATATATATATATATATATATATATATATATATGGGAGCCGCGATAGCTGAGTTGTTAGTGAACTGAACTACTCAGGAAGAACAAGAGGTCGGATTTGATCCCGATCGACGGCTTCCAGGTTCACCAAGCCTTAAAATGGGTACCTGATTTTTTTTCTGGAAAAGTAAAGTGGCACGGACGTAATACCGACCACATTACCACAAAAATCATGTGCCGAAGGTCTGTAGAAATGATGGTCACTAACACCATATTCCCTATACGCCACTTGGCGTGACGGGGCTCTTTATATGTATCACCGCAACACAACCAATATGAATAATTGAATAAATATAGATGTTAGATTTGTGACAAATTATAGTAATTAACTACATCTTCTTCTTCCCTTCCTCATTTGCTTTTCAGCGTCGAGGGGAGATATAATTTGCAGTCTATTGCACTCATGTTCGCCTCCTCTGCTGTTATGTTTCTTAGTGCTTCTAATATTCCACCGATCCATCTTTTCGTGGTCGACTCTTGGGTCTGGTGTTCTCACAACGTTTATCGAGGGCTCGTTGTGTTGTGTTTTGATTACTCTGCCTTGTCACGTGGTCAAACCATTTTATCTGTTGTTTCTTTATATATTCTATGGCGGGGGCTATTCCTAGCTTTTTCCTCAGTTCTTCGTTTCGAATCTTATCTCTCAGTCTGTTTCCTGTCATTCGTCTAACACATTTCATTTCAGTAGAGGTTATTTCTCTTATTGTTCTTGCACCAGGGTCCAGGACCGGCATTGGTAGCACAACGTTGGGATGAAGATTGTACTGTAGAGTGCCCGTTTTGGTTCTAGAGTTATTCCTTGTTGGACAATAGTAGTGATAACTGTCCAATAATTTGACAAGCTTTGATGCATCTTGAGTCTATCTGTGTTGTTTGTGAATTGTCGTTTGTCACTAAACTTCCTAGGTATTTTAATTCCTTTATTTGTTTTAGTTGCCTGCTTTCTATAGCTAAGTTGATGTTCTGTTTATTTATGGCTACATTCATGACTTCTGTTTTGTTTATGTTGATTTTTATGTTGTATTGTGTGCCAGTGATGTTAAGTCTATTAACGTGTTCTTATAGATCTTCCATTTTTTTATGTATTATTGGAGGTTTTATATTTTTATATTATTGCATCCAGAGAGTGTAAATGAATGAAACATTCTGATCGTCTGCAAATAAAAGCTCTTTGATCTACTCTGTCTCTAATAGGTTGGCTGACTTGCAGCAATAGAAATAATGTTAATAAAATGTAAACAAAAAAAAATAAACTGAAAGATAATCTCAAGTAGTCTCAATAGTAAGAAAATATAGAGTCCAATAAAAGTAACAGGGTCAAATATACCGGAGAAAAACTGAGAAAAGTGGGTGTAGAGTGTTGAAGAGAAAGCAGTGATTTGTAAGGAATAAAGATTGTGAGAGCCAAGAGGAAAGATAGGGGGTGTAAGAATAAGATAGAATCAATAAAACAAGGGAAGGGAATTAAAATACTGAGAAAACAGAAAATCCGATAATAGGATGGGAATATTTAAAATGATGCAAGCGTGAGAAAAATCAAGAAAATAATGACAAAAAATGTGAGAAAATAGTCAAACAATGAAGAAATTTGTTAACGTTGAACGAAGGAAGTTTCAGAAATAAATAACATTGATTGTTTCATTCATTTCACATTCTATGGATGCAATAATATAAAAACATAAAACCTCCACTAATTACAATAATCTTTAACACAGAGAACAAATAACAGCACTTCTCGTATCGACCACGGAAATGCCCAATTACCCCGCAAGATATTGATCCGCCGCACGTGATTGGGCACTCTCATTCCTTCCTTGTCTTCTCTACAGGGAGGCATGAAGCAGGGCTTTTCTTTTCAGCAGTTATTAAATGTAGTATTGTTTCTCTTATACGTTAATACTTGCATGGATAGATGATTCGCTAACTGAACCGATATTACTGCAGAATAAATACTACTATACACTGCTCTAGCTTTTTATGAACTGAATTAACATGTACATATACGAACACCCATACACAAATTAATTCGTTGACACACTTATTATACAACTATTCTTAATTTTAAATCCGTCAATGTTTGATGGAAAGTGTGCCAGGCTTTCATTTGAGCGTTAATTCACGTTCTTCCACTCTGTGTCTTCATCGTTTTCTGAGAGTGAAGCAAATATATGTAGATGGTTCCGGCTAATTGTTGTTTAAAAGTCCCTTTATTTGAGTGCAACGTTAAGACAACGTTATTAATTAAAATATTTCAAACTGACTAAATCTATCTGCCTCAAATTAAAGGTCATTCAGCGCAGAAAAAATCCAAGAATGAGGGTCGTGGGTATAGCACTGGTTCCAGCTAAGATGGCAACAAGGAGAGTGGACAGGAAGATAGGCGCATATTAGAGGCATACAGGCAGATAGACAGACAGAATATACAGAATCGATAAAATAGACAAAATAGACAGACAAACAGACAGACAGAATACAATTACAAACAAATAGATAGACAGTCAAACAGACAGACAGACGGATAAATAATTAGATAGATAGATAGATAGATAGATAGATAGATAGATAGATAGATAGATAGATAGATAGATAGATAGATAGATAGATAGATAGATAGATAGATAGATAGATAGATAGATAGATAGATAGATAGATAGATAGATAGATAGATAGATAGATAGATAGATAGATAGATAGATAGATTGTTTGATTGATTGATTGAAATTCGGATGAAGGGGTGAGAGGTTGGATTATTGATGGTTTCTATAGATAGGCAGACAAACTGATAATTTAATCAAGCAGATGAATCAAATGAGTGGGCGATTGTTCGTGCGCTTTGTGGTAGGTGGGTTTGTTAATGGATAGACACATTATTTACGGGTTGGATATAAAACTATTTGTTTCTTTAATTGTACTTCCTAATTATTTTTTCCTACTTCAGTGCTCTCTTCCCTTTGTCAAAAAAGACTATACTATTAAAAAGTAATATGCAAGAAAAATAAATTCAGAACATAGAAAGAGATGAACTATACTGTTTAAATATATGAAGTGTAGTTCTCTCTCTCTCCCCCCCCCCCACGCTTTTTTTTATTTACCGAAGAGAGAGTGAAAGAGAGACAAAGATAGGATAATGTATCTACTTAATCAATAATCCCTTTCTAATTCGTTAGAGTCTTACTACAAATCTCAACGTGCTAGACGTATGCGAACTCTAGGTATTGTCCTGTACTGCTCTCGTATTCTAGTTTCTTATAAAGTGAATTCACAAGTACATTATAAGAAAACCGATCCACAAATTAATTCGTTGACACACTTATTACTCAAATGTTCTTAATGTTAAGTTCATCAACGTTGAATGGATTGAAAGTGTGTTAGACGTTAATGAACTTTATTTCATGGCTAATTTACTTCATGGTCTGTCAATCCATCTTTTTTTTCAAATTAAGATGTTTAGTTAATAAGAATGTTTAACAAGAGCTGGAGAAACAAGAAATGGCATATGAAAAAGACAATTTACATTTATTGGGCATGTGATGCGAAAAGAAGATATTGAGAATACTATAACAACTGGCAGAATGAATGGAAAGAAGAGCAGAGGAAAACTAAGATAAAAAATGGTGAACAGCACATTCAAACGGTTTAATAAAAGATCACCGACTCAAATTATAACATGCGTGCGCGATGGTCAGAAAGTTGTGGAAAGAGATGCCAACCGGCATGGCACATGACGATGAAGTGTTAATATTTAAATCGATCTTTGATAATTGGAGTGTCTCTTTAATCTAAGTATTGCGACGACAATTCACAAGCAGTAGACATAGACTCAAAATGCAACAAAGCTTGTCAAATCATTGAACAGTTATCACCACCATTGTCCAACAAGGCAGTAGCACTAGAGCAAAATGGGGACTCTACAATAACAACTTCAATCCAACATTGTACTACCAATATAACCAACTGGTTCACATATAACCACCTTGTTCACCTATAACCACCTGGTCCACCTATAACCACCTGGTCCACCTATAACCACTTTGCCCATCTAAAATCACCTGGTCCACCTATAACCAACTGGTCCACCTATAACCACCTGGTCCACCTATAGCCACTTTGTCCACCTAAAATCACCTGGTCCACCTATAACGACCTAGTCCACCTATAACCACCTGGTCCACCTATAACCACCTGGTCCACCTACAATAACCTGGTCCACCAATAGCCATCTGGTCCACCTATAATCACCTGGTCCACCTATAACCACTTTGTCCACCTAAAATCACCTTGTCCACCTATAACCACCAGGTCCACCTATAACTACCTGGTCCACCTATAACCACCTGATCCACCTACAATCACCTGGTCCACTTATAACCACCTGGTCCACCTATAACCACCTGGGCTACCTATAACCAGTAACAAATAATAATACATAAATATTATAATATGGGGAACTTCCGAGGCGATAATAGGGAATAATAGAACAAATAAGTATGCGTTAGCACTCGGAAAAATTAACAGACAAACAACAACAGAAAAAAACGAAGAACAATATATGGTCCGAAGTGGGATCGAACCCGTACTCCCTGGCACCGCGCCTTGCCACGAGAGGCCGAACGCTTGGCACACTGCCACTCAGCCAACTAAAAAAATTGGCTATTGTAGTAGTGTCTTCCACGAAAGGCGCTCTCAATGACTATAGCATAGGGTAACGATCTCAGACCGGAAATAAATTGTATATTTGTACTTTCCTATTAATGCAAGTATCTCCCAGTAGGGCTGAATACTTGTGTTGTAGACAAACATTTATAGGACGAAACAGCACGAATAGTAGTTTCCAGTGGTTACCCTATGCTATAGTCATTGAGAGCGCCTTTCGTGAAGACACTACTACAATAGCCAATTTTTTTTAGTTGGCTGAGTGGCAGTGTGCCAAGCGTTCGGCCTCTCGTGGCAAGGCGCGGTGCCAGGGAGTACGGGTTCGATCCCACTTCGGACCATATATTGTTCTTCGTTTTTTTTCTGTTGTTGTTTGTCTGTTAATTTTCCGAGTGCTAACACATACTTATTTGTTCTATTATTCCCTATTATCGCCTCGGAAGTTCCCCATATAATAATATTTATGTATTATTATTTGTTACCAGTATATAACCACTGGAAACTACTATTCGTGCTGTTTCGTCCTATAAATGTTTGTCTACAACACAAGTATTCAGCCCTACTGGGAGATACTTGCATTAATAGGAAAGTACAAATATACAATTTATTTCCGGTCTGAGATCGTTACCCTATGCTATAGTCATTGAGAGCGCCTTTCGTGGAAGACACTACTACAATAGCCAATTTTTTTAGTTGGCTGAGTGGCAGTGTGCCAAGCGTTTGGCCTCTCGTGGCAAGGCGCGGTGCCAGGGAGTACGGGTTCGATCCCACTTCGGACCATATATTGTTCTTCGTTTTTTTCTGTTGTTGTTTGTCTGTTAATTTTTCCGAGTGCTAACACATACTTATTTGTTCTATTATTCCCTACCTATAACCACCTGGTCCACATTATAAGCACCTGGTCCACCTATAACATCCGGGTCCACCTATAACCACCTGGTCCGCCTATAACTACCTGGTCCTTCTAGACCTGTAACCGCCTAGGGCGGTGTACTCTAGATGCACGAACAATAACGACTACCGAGATTAAATTTGTTTAGACAAATACAAGGAAACAGTTTGAGAGATAAGATCAGAAACGGAGATCTGGGAAACAATCTAGTAATATCCCCCGTCAAAAAGTACATAAAGAAACACTAGACACAATCGTTTGACTACGTGTTGAGGCCGATAGATCAAAACACAACACACAAAACCTTCAATAAACGTTACCAGACTTAACAGCCGACCACGAAAAAGATGGATTGACTGAATAATTTAAATAATATGAAACACGGTTGGGATTTTTATTTATGACTTATCTCTGTGGCAACCACCCTTGGTCTCAGCAGCGAGGCCCGGCTTGAAACGTCAATTACTCATCGACGGAAAAAATATGAGTACCTTCAAAATCGGAGTTATCTACTTGTGCGGCGAGGGACCCCTCTGCATACGGCTGCTAGAGGAAAGTGGATTAACACGCAAAATTCAGTTCCTAGTCTCTAGGGACTTCGTCAGAGGTAAAAGCTGGCGAACGAAAAAAAAATATGAAACATACCAGCAACAGCGGCAAACAGAAGAGCAAGAGACCGTAAATTATATCTCCCCTCGACACTGAAAGGCAAAAATGGAGAAAAGAAGAAGAATGCATTGATATGAATCTCTTTATACCGAGCTTTACAGCAAAGGGTAACTGATCATTATCTGGATTTCATGTGTTGATCAAATGCTTATATCCTTAGAGCAGGACTTATAAATGGCTGGCAACGCTTGTCAAGACAGGATGCAAATCTTTTGAGTAGGCGGAGAGAGAAAGAAAAACACAAAAACAATAGCATTATTGTGCAGCACGGCAATGAGAGTTTCATGGTGTCCAGTTTTCAGCACAATGTTGTTGGCTTTAGGATTATGACATTTGTGACTTGTTCATTTATACGTTTTTGCTCTTCTGAAAAATGTTTTTAATAAAAATATTAGTTTGTCTATACTTGTCTTTGTGTAAAGTTGATATATCCTCATATTCAGTTTGTCTAGTCTTGTTTTTGTGTAAAGCTCATATATCCTCATATTTAGTTTGTCTAGTCTTGGCTTTGTGTAAAGCTCATATATCCTCATATTTAGTTTGTCTAGTCTTGGCTTTGTGTAAAGCTCATATATCCTCATATTTAGTTTGTCTAGTCTTGTCTTTGTGTAAAGCTGATATATCCTCATATTTAGTTTGTCTAGTCTTGTCTTTGTGTAAAGCTGATATATCCTCATATTTAGTTTGTCTAGTCTTGTCTTTGTGCAAAGCTCAAACATCAACGTATTTAGTCATTTTAATCTTATGTTTTATTATATCTTTTATATACTTTACTGTAAATCTACAATTTTAATTATATTTTCTACTTCAGTTTATTCTCCAGGTTTAGTCCTTTAGCTTATTGGCCAAGATTTAATTAATTTTGTTTATAATGGAGTGTCAAAATTAAAGATAAATTACCAAGAAAAAAAATCAACAAAACGAAAGTGTATATTTTCATATTTTTGACTGACTCTATCTCGTCCACAAATTAATTCATGAATCTGATAATTTATGTCAAAACATGAAAGTTCTTGTATGAAAATTTGTTTTGAATGTTACATTTCGTTCATTTTTTTAATGTGATGTATTTTGTAATGCAGTGAACCTGATAGATTCAAGCAGGTTGTTATTTTAATGAAATATCATTACAGCAAACCTTGACAGGTAAATAAACATTGAGGCAAAATATTACAAATTTTATTAAATGCAAAGCGAACGTAAACTATAGCTATCTCTGCTTCTATGCCCTAATAGTTGTGAATTCGTCGTAAATTAAAAAGCTGTTGATAATGGGTACTTAACTCGCAGACCTGTGAATGGTAGAAACAGCATGGAGAAATACTCCAAACCAGGCACCTCTTATCCTCACTTCTTAATAATTTACTTGGTACCCTAAATTAATTTCCAATATTAGGAAGAAACAATCATCATTTTTTGGTCATGTAATGAGAAGAGAACAACTGGAATATATTGTAACATCTGGGAAAATTGAGGGACGAAGAGATAGACGCAAGCAACGAGAAAAAATACCAGACAGCTTAAGAGAATGGCTTGGCAGAATGTCAACAACAGAAATGATAAATAAATGTCGAGATCGAAAGTTGTGGAGAGACATTATCACCTACGCCAGCAGGCCCGGTACTTGATAATGAAAGCTACAATGTCAGATAAAATGAGTAATTATTAAATGCAAATGTTCCCCGCCTTTACCACGATATCACTTCAAAATCATATTGAAGAATTTCACAATTGAAGAACTATCTTTTACATTATTTTCGCATTTCTGAACTATCTTTTACAATATTTTTACATTTAGGAACTATCTTTTACATTATTTCCACATTCAAGATCTATATTTTTACATTATTTTCACATTTTAGATCTATCTTTTTACACTATTTTCACATTCAGGACCTATCCTTTATATTATTTTCACATTTAAGAACTTTCTTTCTAAAAATGTCAGCATTCAGGAACTATCTTTTACATTATTTTCACATTCATGAACTATCTTTTACCTTATTTTAACTTTCCTGGACTATATTTCTCAATATTTTCACATTCCTGAACTACCTTTTACAATATTTCCACATTCAGGAACTATCTTTTACATTATTTACACATTCAGGAACTACCTTTTACAATATTTCCACATTCAGGAACTATCTTTTACATTATTTACACATTCAGGAACTATCTTTTACATTATTTATACATTCAGGAACTATCTTTTACATTATTTTCACATTTAAGAACTTTCTTTCTAAAAATATCAGCATTCAGGAACTATCTTTTATATTATTTTCACATTCAAGAACTATCTTTTACAATTTTTTCACACTCAAGAACTATCTTTTACATTATTTCCACATTCAGGAACTATTTTTTACATTATTTTCACATTCAGGAACTATCTTTTACATTATTTTCACATTCAGGAACTATCTTTTACATTATTTTCACATTCAGGAACTATCTTTTACATTATTTACACATTCAGGAACTACCTTTTACATTATTTACACATTTAGGAACTACCTTTTACATTATTTACACATTCAGGAACTATCTTTTACATTATTTACACATTCAGGAACTACCTTTTACATTATTTACACATTCAGGAACTACCTTTTACATTATTTTCACATTCAGGAACTATCTTTTACATTATTTACACATTCAGGAACTACCTTTTACATTATTTACACATTCAGGAACTACCTTTTACATTTTTTACACAACCAGGAACTACCTTTTACATTATTTTCACATTTAAGAACTTTCTTTCTAAAAATGTTAGCATTCAGGAACTATCTTTTAGATTATTTTCACACTCAATCAGATTTCTCAGTCAATTTTGTATTATTTCAGAACTGCATCCCACATTTCAGGTTGCACTCTGTAACACACCATCAAATACCACAAGTTGAACTCTACAACACAAGATTAGATGCGATAGAGATAATTTATATTATCCTAACAACGCACATTAACAACACTTTTGTGCAGGTTAAATATGACAGATTAACAGAAGACATAAGGGGCATGCCTGGATAAACAATCGGAGGTCATAATATAAATAATCCAAGGTATGCTGATGATACAGTCTTAATCGTTAAGCGTGAAAATGAGTTACAAGAAATGTTGGACATTATAGTGAAGGAAAGCAAAAATAAAGGACTCAGCCTTAATAGCAAAAAGACAAAGTAATGATAGCAACAAAGAAAAAGACATCACAGCTTTCCAGAAAATGAAGAAGATACTCTCTCTCTCTCTCTGTCTGCGATCAAGAGTCAGTCAGAGTAGGATTCCATACTCTCTCTCTCTCTCTCTCTCTCTCTCTGCGATCAAGACTCAGTCAGAGTAGGATTCCAGACTCTCTTTCTCTCTCTCTGCGATCAAGACTCAGTCAGAGTAGGATTCCAGACTCTCTTTCTCTCTCTCTGCGATCAAGACTCAGTCAGAGTAGGATTCCAGACTCTCTTTCTCTCTCTCTCTGCGATCAAGACTCAGTCAGAGTAGGATTCCAGACTCTCTCTCTGTCTGCGATCAAGACTCAGTCAGAGCAGGATTCCAGACTCTCTCTCTCTCTCTCTCTGCGATCAAGACTCAGTAAGAGTAGGATTCCAGACTCTCTCTCTCTCTGCGATCAAGACTCAGTCAGAGTAGGATTCCAGACTCTCTCATGAAGGCGGCTGTCTAAGCGAATCGATTGCCCCATATAGTTTTTCTTCCAGGGAGTTGGGCGTGGACCACATTGCTCTTCTCAGGTCTGTGTACTTGGGGGCAATCTTGTAGAGCATGTTTTGTAGTCATATTGTCCAGTGTACAGTGGCATAGGCTGGTTGTACCTATTTTGAATTTGGTGAACATGTGATTTCTCATTCTATTGTGGTCAGTGCGTGGGCGAAATATCATGACTTGATCCCTCCTTGATAGTTGGTGGTATCCGTCACTCTCGTTATGCTTTGGGTGTTCTCGTTTCCATTGTTCATGGAAATGACCCTCGAGGATGGATTTGGCTTCATCATAACTGAGCGGAAGGTTCTCTTATGTTAATCTCCCTCCCTCTTTAGCTAATTTGTCTGCGCGTTCGTTTCCTTGTATATTACAGTGTGATGGTATCCACTGAATGACTACTCTCTGAAAGTTATTGCATAGTTGGTCCAGGGTTGTTCTCAAGTCATCTAGTTCTTGTTCTTGGGGCTTTTTAGAGCTGATAATACTGACAGTGCATCAGTCTAAATCACCAATTTATTGTGCATGTTATTTTTGTGTTGAGTAGCCAGTGTTGCAGCATCTCTGATGGTCTCAGTTTCTGCTTTAAAGTTGTTTGAGAATTTTCCAGTAGCTATTGATTTGGTGATCTCGTCCTGATTATTCAGCGTCAAGAACACACCTCGCCCTCCATTTCTGGTGGCATTTGTAGCAGAGCCATCTGTGTATATGTGGGACCAAGAGTTCTGTGGGTAGGTATCATGTATGTGTTTTTCTGCTACGTGTTTTCTTTCTGTGTCTGATTGGGTGACTTTTTCATGATTCCTGTTATATTTACCTTAAGTTCTGGTATTTTATGCTTTCCATGAGGAGACATATCAGATGGGCCCAAGGGTTTCGATATTGTTTGGGAAAGTACTGGGTCTCCAGTAGTTAGTTCATGGCAATTGCAGCGAAGTTGCTCCTCTTTAGTCGTACAATTCCGGAACCAGCTATTCTTTGGTGCATGGGGCGACTAAGGAGCCTTCTATATTTCTCCGCTTGTTGCAATACTTTAGTGACCCGTCTGTCATCTAAGGGTTGTAAACCTGTTGCTGTTTCTAGAGTCTTCGTAGATGTAGATTTCATAGCACCAGTGATGATACGGGCAGCCTGATTCTATGTTCTGTTAATTTTGCTAAGGTGTGATTTGGAAGCCATAGCCCAGGCTGTGACTCCATACTCTAGAACTGGTCCTACTCTTCCTGCGTATAGTCTTTTCAAAATATTGCTGTCTGCCCCCCCCCTCCCCCCCCAGTCTGTTCCTGCCAATTTCTTCATAATATTTGTTCGTTTTCTGGCGTTTTTCCTTGCTCTGTCTATCTGATTTTTCCAAGTATTTCTGCGATTCATGGTGACGCTAAGATATGTTGGGTTTTGGTCAATAGAGAGTGTATGGTCTTTTATCTTCAAGTTTGCAGAGAGTGTGTTTCTTGATAGGCTGAAAATTGTATATGTAGTTTTTTTTTCGTTGATTGGTAAGAACCATGTGTTCGTCAATTTTTCAAGTTCACCTAGGGCATCTTGCATCCTGGGTCCAGCCACCGACATACTTTCCTCACGAGCCCATAACGCCAGATCATCTACGTATATTGCTGAACGTATTCTGGGTGGAATGTCCATTACGATGTCATTTATGAAAATTAAAAAGAGTGTTGGGGACAAGACTCCGCTGTGTGGGATACCTTGTTCGATACCTTCTTACTTAGTTGACCTTGAACTTGTACTCAGGCCGTTCTATCCTGAAAGTATTGAGAGACCCAATTGAATAAACGAAAAAGATACTACGCAATCCACTTTTGATAATAGAAACAAGAAAAGAAGTTTAATGTTATGTAAAGCCAGTCTTAACATATAGATATGAATCATAGGACATTAGGCAAGAAAAACACTGGAAGCTGCAGAAATGTGGTTTTACAGAAGAATGTTGAGGATACCATGGACAGCTAAGAAGAGTAATGAAAATGTTCTGAAAGAGTCCAAAGCAAAAAAAAAAGAGCTAATATCTAATATTAGGAAAAATAATGATTTTTTGTCATGTAATGAAGAAGGGAACAGCTGAAAAATATTGTAACAACTGGGAAAATTGAGGGACTAAGAGTTAGAGGGAAGCAAAGAGAAAAGATACCAAACAGCTTACGAGAATGTCTTAACTGAATGTCAATAACAGAAACGATAAATAAATGTCGAGATCAAAAGTTGTGGAGAGGCATGATCACCTACGCCAGCAGGCACGGTACATTGTGATGATGATGATGGTGGTGGTGGTGATGAACAAATCATACACATACTCATTAAACTTGTTGCGTACGTATAGTTTTAGAACTTTGTAAAATGCTAGTACTTTTCCCTACGCATTCTCTTGTATTCTTTATCTTCTTTTACCTCTCAGCTCCTTTTGGAGCATAGGTCTTCAACAAATACTTTCCATGCCGTTCTGTTTCTTACTATAATCTTTTAAGATCGTTCCATGCCTTCCTCATCATCTTCATCACTGCTTCTAATTGTGTTTTCTCCAAGAATTCCTTGGTCTTCCTCTTTGTCTTTTTCGTTGGGGTTTCCAAAAAAGGGCCTGTTGTGTAATACTTTCATTTGGCTTCCGCAGTGTGTGTCCTATCCAGCGCTATCGTCTTCATTGTGTATCTTAATCCACAGGTATTTGATTGGTACATTTCCATAATTCTATGTTAGTGATTTTGTCCTGCCATTTCCATCCTTTTATTCTGCGTAAGCATCCATTAATGAAAGTCTGTATCTTCATGATACTTGTCATTTTCTTTGTTTTCCATGTTTCACAACCATATAATAAGACTGACTTAACATTGGAGTTGAAAATTTTTATTTTAGTATTTAACCTAATTTCTTTGGACTTCCATATGTTTCCCAGTGCAACAAATGCTCCTCTTGCATTTGATATCCTTATTTTAGTATCATTTTCAATTCCTCCCTCTTTTTCTATATTACTGCCCAGATATATGTAAGATTGTACGTCTAGTAGATATATTTCTCCTATTTTTATTTGGTTATTCTCTAGTATTGAGTCAACTAAATTATCTTTTGCCAACTGAAAAATAAGCACAATAGTTCTTTAGATTACAAATCATTCCAGCAAAACAAAACATTCCAACAAAACATAACAATCCAGCAAAACAAAACATTTCAACAAAACATAACATTCCAACAAAACATAACATTCCAACAAAACAAAACATTCTTAGGTTTGGATTAGCAAGCTTCCAACCGTGACAAGATGTGTTATTTCGGCGATCTTTAAAACAAACATGTAAGATATTGTGTTAAAACACATCACGTTCTTCTACAGATAACTAGAGCACAAGAATAAGATAAACACCACCTTCAGTAGATACATATAACCATATCTAAGATAAACACCACCTTCTGGTAGATACATATAACACATATCTAAGATAAACACCACCTTCAGGTAGATACATATAACACTCCTCTAAGATAAACACTGCCTTCACGTAGATACATATAACACTCCTTTAAGATAAACACTACCTTCAGGTAGATACATATAATACTCCTCTTAGATAAACACTACCTCAAGTAGATACATATAACACTCCTCTAAGATAAACACTACCTTTAGGTAGATACATATAACACTCCTTTAAGATAAACACTACCTCCAGGTAGATACATATAACACTCCTTTAAGATAAACACTACCTTCAGGTAGATACATATAACACTCCTATAAGATAAACACTACCTTCTGGTAGATACATATAACACTCTTTTAAGATAAACACTACCTTCCGGTAGATACATATAACACTCCTCTAAGATAAACACTACCTTCTGGTAGATACATATAACACTCCTCTAAGATAAACACTACCTTCTGGTGGATACATATAACACTCCTCTAAGATAATCACTACCTTCAGGTAGATACATATAACACTCCTCTAAGATAATCACTACCTTCAGGTAGATACATATAACACTCCTCTAAGATAAACACTACCTTCAGGTAGATACATATAACACTCCTTTAAGATAAACACCAACTTTAACAGATACTTCCAGCACAATTCTAATATAACTACCAACGTCACAGATATATACACCACAATTATGATGTAAATACCACCTTTAACATATACCTAATCACAATTCCAATATAAATGCCATCCTTAACGTATTTATAGATTACAACTCTTATATAACTACCATCTTTAACAGATACTTAGGGCACAACTCTGTTATAACTACCACCTTTAACAGATACGATCGTAAACAGATACGACCTATAATAAACACGATCGTTAAAAGATACGACCTTTAACAAATACGATCTTTAAAAGATACGATCTTTAACAGATACGAATTTTAACATAAACTACCTTTAATATATACCAAGGGCACAATTCTAATATAACTATCACCTTTAACAGATACGATGTTTAACAGATACCTAGAGCACAATTCTATTATAATTACCAACTTTAACAGATACGATCTTTAGCAGAAACCACCTTTAACAGCTACCTAGATAAAAAAATGAGAATCACAGCTGCTAACAGCTACTTAGAGAACAATACTGAAAGCCTCACATCCGTTAAAAGCTTACTTAAAGAATAGTGCTGAGAAAATCACAGCCGTTAACAGTAAGCTGGAACTGTATACTAAACCAGCTATTGATAAACTCTGTGCGACGGATACTGCTTTTGTGGATACAGCTATGCGAATAGAGTCACTCCTCTTGTGCTCTTCAAATGCACGCGGGGACAATTCAATGTAGGATCAAGTCGCGAGGCGTTAGGTGTGTGCGTGATAGTGTGTGTTTGTGTGTGTACTTGAGCAACTGCGCGTGCGCGAAAATTCTGCTTTCGGGTTTAATTTATATTCCTGTGTCCAAGAGTTTCGTTAGAGCACTTGTATCAGAATCAAGATGGTTTCATCATCATCATCATTATTGAGTGCCGTCTCCGCATCGAAGGTTGACTACAATGGAGCGCCATTCCTCTTTGTTTCTTGCTTTGATGGTGCAGATTGTCATAGGTTCACTTGTCCATCTTTTGATGTTACTAACCATGTTAGTCTTGGTCTGCCTCTGCCTCTTTTACCCTGCATTTTCCCTTCAAATAAAACTGTTATTAGGCTGTTGTGTCTTCTAACATGGCCCAAAAATGCATTTGTCTTGTTCTAATTGTGCTTGGTAGTTCTTTTATCATTTTTAGTTGTTTTAAAACTTCATCGTTTGTTTTCTTATCCTTCCATCCAATTCTACCTGTTCTTCTATAAATCCACATTTCAAAGACTTCAATTTTCTGTTCTGCTTTCTTGTCTAATGTCCATGTTTCTGCACCATATAGGAATATTGAGAAGATGTAACATTTTGCTATTCTTAGTTTTAGGCCTGGTGTTATTTGTTTTGATATTAGTATATTTTTCATGGCATTAAAATTACTTTTGCCATTCCTATTCTTTTATTTATTTCAGATTTACATTTTCCATCATTGGTTATAGTATGTCCCAGGTAGTTGTAGCTCTGAACTGTCTCCAGATGTATCCCATCAACCTTGATATTTAATTGTAAGTCTTGAGAATTTTCTTTGTTTATGATCATAGTTTTAGTCTTTTTGATATTCATATCTAGTCCATATATTTTGCGTGTCATGTTTATTACATTAAATAATTGTTGTAGATTTTTAGGATTTTCTGCTAGTCGTACAGATTTAACCACGGTATTTAAAATTAAGAGAATATGCGTTCGCGAAGTTGGGATGGTAACAGAAGCAGGGAGACTTAGCCATTAAGGAAAATGAGCACGTGGTTAGGTCATCAGGGGAAGGGTGCACCACAAATGGGCCCCTTCATTAAATGAAAAAATATGACACGTAGATATATAGAATAATAACAAGAGCACACAGTGAAAGCAGACCTCCGCTAGGGGTCGTGAAGTCGAACAAGGCAGGTTCGATGCCTTAATTCTATTAAGTATAGAAGTAGATGTGTTACGTAAGAGAAGTTTTGAGGATTTGATCAAAGACTTTGAAATTTAAAAAAAGTAGGAGAAAACTTTATTTCAAAACGAAAAAAATGAAAGCATACAACAAATAAGGAGCCACGATAGCTCAGTGGTTAGTGAACTGGACTACAAAGGACAAGGGGTAGGGTTCGATCCCAACCGACGGCTTCCGGATTCACCCAGCCTGAAATGAGTACCGGATTTTTTTTTTCTGGGAAAGTAAAGCAGCACGGGTGTAATACCGACCACATTACGCCAAAAATCATGTGCTAAAGGTCTGTAAAATATATGGTCACTAACACCATATTTCCTATACGCCACTTGGCGTGACGGGGGTGTTTTATTTTACTTTTATAAACAAAAAAAAATAAACATTATATTCCATCTTAATGTAAGTTTTGTTAAAATTCAGTGAAATACTATTTTATTTTATGATTTAAAATTGTTTGTATTTTTTAATTCCTATTTAAAATGGAGGGGGACATCATCATATTTTAAAAGTGATTAGGGCCTCTAAGGTTCTTGATGGGACCGTGAACAAGAGCGATGAAGATCAACAGGAGCAGGGAAGAACAACAAAAGAATCAATAGTAGAGAGGAACAACAAAAGAATCAATAGTAGGGAGGAACAACAACATAATTAATAGCAGGGAGGATCAACAACATAATTAATAGCAGGGAAGAACAACAACATAATTAATAGTAGGGAAGAACAACAACATAATTAATAGCAGGGAGTAACAACAAAAGAATTAATAGCAGGGAAGAACAACAACAGAATTAATAGCAGGGAGGAACAACAACAGAATTAATAGCAGAGAGTAACAACACAATTAATAGCAGGTAGGAACAACAACAGAATTAATAGCAGGGAGGAACAACAACAGAATTAATATAATAGCAATGAGTAACAGCAACAGAATTAATAGCTGGGAGTGACAACAACAGAATTAATAGCTGGGAGTGACAACAACAGAATTAATAGCAGGGAGTAACAACAACAGAATTAATAGCAGGGAGGAACAACAGAAGAATTTATAGCTGGGAGTGACAACAATAGAATTAATAGCTGGGAGGAACAACAAAAGAATTAATAGCTGGGAGTGACAACAACAAAATTAATAGCAGGGAGAAACAACAGAAGAATCAGTAGCAGGGAGGAACAACAACATCATTAAGACGAGGGAGGAACAACAAAGGCATTAAAAGCATTGCAAAACAACAAAAGCAAGAAAAGCAGAAAAGAAGAACAAAGGAATCAAGAGCAGGGAAGAACAATAAAAACATAAAGAACAGTTAAGGACAAGAAAAGCATCGAGAGCATGGGAAAGCACTGGAATCCTGACATAACAATATTGTTGGGGTGAAGTTAAAAGACACGTTTAAGCTTAATTATTGCGTTAATGGATTATTTATTATCCCCTTCGACAGGTGCTAAAGTCTTTGTTATAAATTTTACAGGAGGTCCGACTATTTGAAGTTCCAGGAGCCAGACTCTCCCCATTTCTTCAAATACTCGTGACTAATGTAAAATGTAATTTTATTGTTTTCTTGTCAGGACGGATACAATGGTTACTTATTCTGAGTTACTGTTTTCTACTAGCTTCACAGATCCATATATTCCATCTACTTCTATTTATAATCAACAACATCATCATTAAGTACCATGCCCGCTAGCGTAGAAGATCATGTCTTTCCAGAACTTTCAATTTCGACAGTTGTTTATCATTTCTGTTGTTGACATTCTGCCAAGCCATTCTCTTAAGCAGTCTGGTATCTTTTCTCTTTGCTTTCCTCTATCTCTTCGTCCCTCAATTGTTCAAGTTTTTACAATATATTCCTGCTGTTCCCTTCTCATTACATTTCTCATAATTTTTTTTTATATATTGGAAATTAGCTCTCTTTGATTTGGCCCTCTTACAGAACGTTTTCATTACTCTTATTAGCTGTCCGTGGTATTCTCCAAATTGTTGTGTAAAACCGCATTTCTACAGCCTCCAGTGATTTTCTTGTCTGCTGTCCTATTGTCCATGAATCACATCCATATGTTAAGACTGGCTCTACATAACATTTAAGAACTCTTTCTTGTTTCTATTGTAAAAAAAAAAGTGGATTGCACAGTATCTTCCTTATTTTTTTGGAAAGTTGCTTTTACTTGAACTATTCTTCATGTCACGTCTGTTGTACATCAACCATCAGAGGTTAACATTTTCCCCAGCTATTTAAATTCGTTTACCTGTTCTAATATTGTTCCACATTATTGTGCATTGCGGCGAAGTTTTTGTCTGTGTTGCCAATTACTGCTACACACACTACAAATTATAGCGACGAGACCTAGCGCATTAGATTACGTTGTGTTGGTCACGTTAACTCAACTACATACACCAATCTACTGCATCGATACTATTTACGTGTTAACTAGCCATGAGAAAAATAGTGTAACATTAGCAATTTAATGCGAATTTGAAAACATTATCCAGCAATGTAGCAAATAAACTGGTTTGTCCAACTGGAAATGATGATATGTGATTCTTTACCATACAATGCATACATTAAAAGAGGAGAAGTGAGAAGGGCAAGAGGCAGATACAGAGTAAGAGGGACAAAATGTTACATCAAAGAAACGTTATATATGTTTGTATATATACATATATATATCCTTCGGCGTCTTGACAGATTGATAGTAGCAAGCAACCATAAGTCAGTAGTTTGGTAAACTATTAATGCCTTGAGGAAGATACTATGCAATTCATTTTTGACAATAGAAACAAGAAAAAGAGTTCTTAAATGTTATGTAGAGCCAGTCTTAACATATGGGTGCGAATCATGGACAATAGGACAACAGACAAGAAAATTACTGGAGTCTGTAGAAATATGGTTTTACAGAAGAATGTTGAGAGTACCATAGACAGCTAAGAAGAGTAATGAAGATGTTATGAGAGAGGTCAAAGCAAAAAGAGAACTAATTTCCAATATTAGGACGAAACAAACATCATTTTTTGGCCATGTAATGAGGAGAGAACAACTGGAATATATTGTAACAACTGGAACAATTGAGAGACGAAGAGATAGAGGGGAGCAAAGAGAACAAATAACAGACCACTTAAGAGAATGGCTTGGCAGAAGGTCAACAACAAAAATGATAAAATGCTGCCGAGATCGAAAGTTGTGGAGAGACATGATCACATACGCCAGTAGGCCCGGTACTCGATGATGATGATTTGTGCCTTATGGTGGATGCTGCTTTGCTGAACAGCTTCTCTCTGTCAATATTG
This sequence comes from Megaustenia siamemsis, assembly GCA_032433765.1. Lineage (NCBI taxonomy): Eukaryota > Metazoa > Mollusca > Gastropoda > Stylommatophora > Ariophantidae > Megaustenia > Megaustenia siamemsis. Next base: position 55,036,248 of record JAVIAB010000108.1, read on the forward strand.
GACAGCCATATCCGTCCGCAGAATAAACAAGATGTATTTGTGGTGCCTGGCCTCGTCTCCATTCTCCTGCGCTTTTTGTCTTGTGAATTTAACATCAGCACTGTCTCGAAAGTTGCTATGCAACTTTTTAGTTTTGTTCTCCGTGTGCTACGATCTACAGCCAGATTGTCCAATTTGTTTTCACTGATAGAGAATCCACTCAAAGGAAGCCCTGCAAAAATCGTTATATCTTAGCACTGGTCTAAGAAACGTTACAACATCAACTGAAAATAGTGAAGCCGCCAAAAGGGCAGGAACCATAACTTTGTATTTCCCTCAATACCCGAACGGGTTATTTTATGGATATGGTTATGGAAGGCCTCGGTATCACTGAAAACGAATTCAAATCCGTAATTGCTCAACCGCCTGTGCTAGTGGAATCATCCGAATGGATATCTCATCTCCAAAACAAAGAAAGACAACTGCAGTCCCTATCATAGCACTCTCAGCACACACCAAAAGACGTACGGCGCAACCGCACAGAAAGTGAACACAGCCAACTGTACCCCCTCATAGGATATCATCATTCATCGTAAGAAATCGGAATATCGAAACACGATCAAATGCGAAGGGGTACAAGAGGAAGAGAAAGAAACAAACAAACAAACAAACAAACAACAAACAAACAAACAAATAGAAAGAAAGAGATCCCACAATGTTCTTGTTGACGAGACCTTTTTCACGTAAGAAATCGGTTTTTAGGGAAAATAAAAACGTAAGCCGTAAAATGTAATGAAAATAAAAACAGAAATCACGGGAAAAGCGTACAATCTGGCAACCCTTCAAATGAGTGCTCACTCCCTGTCAAAAGATAATGCAAAAATATCAAGCATTTTTTGTTTGTTTTTGGCAAAGCAACTACATACGCTTCTCTTATCGTCTTCTCAGTCTACTTTTGTCAAACCAAACTCCCGATCCTACAGATCCAAGAGCTATTCTTTTATCAGTAATAAAATGGATGGAGTCCACAAAAGGAGTATATTGCTGACTTTGTTTATAGACGCCATCGTCTCCATCTTCTGTTTGTTCTATACTTGAACTGTTTACAGACAACATGAAGCGACGGATCGATATTCTCAATAGGGAGATGTTTGCCCAGCATCGGAGAGCTCTATGGCTGAGAATGGCTGTGCTCAGCCAGAAGTGCTTGAGGAAATGTTGATAATGGGGAGATATCTGACACGAACTTCCGTTTCCATTGTCAGGTTGGTTCTGTGATTCCAAAATGCACTGGAGAATAAACGCGGTTCAGATAATTGCCAATGCTACGTGTTTACGATTTTTTTTTCATATCAAGAACACATTGTGAGGAAACATAGAGCAGGGGTTGTGAAAACACATATTATATAGAACTTGCGCTGTGAAAACATATATTATAGAGCACACGTTGTGAGAACACATATTATATAGAACTTGCGTTGTGAAAACACATATTATATAGAACTTGCGTTGTGAAAACATATATTATAGAGCACACGTTGTGAGAACACATTTATATAAAACTTGCGTTGTGAAAACATATATTATAGAGCACACGTTGTGAAAACACATATTATATAGAACTTGCGTTGTGAAAACACATATTATATAGAACTTGCGTTGTGAAAACACATATTATATAGAACTTGCGTTGTGAAAACATATATTATAGGGCACCCGCTGTGAGAACACATCACATAGGGCACGCGTTGTGAGAACACATCACTTAGGGCACGCGCTGTGAGAACACATCACTTAGGGCACGCGCTGTGAGAACACATCACATAGAGCACCCGCTGTGAGTACACATCACACAGGGTACCCGCTGTGAGTACACATCACACAGGGCACCCGCTGTGAGAACACATCGCATAGGGCACCCGCTGTGAGAACACATCACATAGGGCACGCGCTGTGAGAACACATCACATAGGGCACGCGCTGTGAGAACACATCACATAGGGCACACGCTGTAAGAACACATCACATAGAGCACGCGCTGTGAGAACACATCACATAGGGCACGCGCTCTAAGAACACATCACATAGGGCACGCGCTGTGAGAAAACATCACACTGGGCACGCGCTGTGAGAACACATCATATAGGGCACGCGCTGTGAGAACACATCACATAGGGAACGCTCTGTGAGAACACATCACACAGGGCATCCGCTGTGAGAACACATCACACAGGGCACCCGCTGTGAGAACACATCACATAGGGCACGCGCTGTGAGAACACATCACACTGGGCACGCGCTGTGAGAACACATCACATAGGGCTCGCGCTGTGAGAACACATCACTTATAGGCACGCGCTATGAGAACACATCACATAGGGCACGCGCTATGAGAACACATCACTTATAGGCTCGCGCTGTGAGAACACATCACTTATAGGCACGCGCTATGAGAACACATCACTTATAGGCACGCGCTATGAGAACACATCACTTATAGGCTCGCGCTATGAGAACACATCACTTATAGGCACGCGCTATGAGAACACATCACTTATAGGCACGCGCTGTGAGAACACATCACTTATAGGCACGCGCTGTGAGAACACATCACACTGGGCACGCGCTGTGAGAACACATCACTTATAGGCTCGCGCTGTGAGAACACATCACTTATAGGCTCGCGCTGTGAGAACATATAAAATGGGCCACACATTGGGGAAATCCATATAAGAGGACATGTTGTGAGAGTACATTTCTTCAGATCATACATTGTGAGACTTCATTATTAGAACATAGAAGCACGTTCTCAGTGCGTATATTAACAAGTCATATTGATAATATTTGTACACTTTGTAAACGTTCATAGTGAGAACTAATATAAACATTTTTTGACAGCACGTTGTGAGTAAAGTAAAGTAAAATAAAGTAAAGAGCCCCGTCACGCTAATTGACGTATAGGGAATATGGTGTTAGTGACCATACATTTTACAGACCTTCAGATCATGATTTTCGGGGTAATATGGTCAGTATTACGCCCGCACCGTTTTACTTTCACAGAAAAAAATCCGGTACCCATTTAAGGCTGGGTGAACCCGGAGCCGTCAGTTGGTATCGAACCCTACATCTTGTCCTTTAAAGTCTAGCTCACTAAGCACTGAGCTAACGTCTACTTCATGTATTCTCACAAAAATATAAACATTTTGTAACAACACGCAGTGAGAACTAATATAAACTTTTTGTAACAACACGAAGTGAGAACTAATATAGACATTTTGTAACAACACGCAGTGAGAACTAATATAAACTTTTTGTAACAACACGAAGTGAGAACTAATATAAACATTTTGTAACAGCACGCAGTGAGAACTAATATAAACATTTTGTAACAACACGCAGTGAGAACTAATATAAACTTTTTGTAACAACACGAAGTGAGAACTAATATAAACATTTTGTAACAGCACGCAGTGAGAACTAATATAAACATTTTGTAACAGCCCGCAGTGAGAACTAATATAAACATTTTGTAACAGCACGCAGTGAGAACTAATATAAACTTTTTGTAACAACACGAAGTGAGAACTAATATAAACATTTTGTAACAGCACGTTGTGAGAACTAATATAAACATTTTGTAACAGCACGTTGTGAGTTGATGCACAACGCAGACACGTCCACTTAGCATCATTTTAAGGGTGGTTGACGAATAGGAATTCTACAGTCTACGAATACTCTAGAATACTTTAGTTATCGGGCGAACGTAAGCAAGCAAATCACTATGTGAGAACTAAAGCCATCTGAGGGAAAGTACGAGACTTGAATCGGCGTCTTAGCACTCGAGTTTTCACCCATATGTGCTCGACCGTCTATCCTGAAGTTTTCTGAGACTTCTGGACAGTGTCGCTTCAAGCATCGAAACTCACGATGCGAGGCGACATTCCTCACCTTCCCAGAGTACTACCCTGGTAATCACATCTGCCAGCGGCTGGGTGGACCGCGGGGGATATTTTTTCCAACCACGGGTACAATTCACACTGCTTCCAGCGGGAATCCAGCACGGGTTGTCTGAGCGTCGGTAGCCCAGTCGAGTGGTTTTCCCAATCAGGCTACCGAGGCCCACCTACAGCCATCTATAGTAAACTAAAGCTCGCGAGTTGAAAGCAACAACCCAATATTTGTGACGTTTTTAGTTTTGCGAGTAGGGGAGGTGGTGGATAAATTGACGTCAGTCGTCTATATGTAGCAATAGCTGAAGACTACACAAACTCTGGGTGATTCCGGGATTACCCTCTTAGACCACAGGACTTATTAAAACTATATATGCCTGGGGTGAGAACACAAACAATGTTATAGCGTTGTGAGATCTTTTTGTTAAAACACGTATCACTCTAAAATACATTTGTTTGTTTAGTTATTTAACACAGCGATTTAAATAAAACATAAAACGCGTGACTGCATCCTTTTGAGATATTTTTATGAGAAAACATACAGTAGACGCTAGCTCAGTGGTTACTAGACTACAATGGACAAAAGGTAGGGTTCGATCTCAAACGATGGCTTCCAGGTTCACCCTGTCTTTAATGGGTACCGGATTTTTTTCTGGGGAAGTAAAGCGACACGGGCGTAATACCGACCACATTACCTAAAAAATCATGTGCCGAAGGTCTGTAAAATGTATGGTCACTAACGCCATATTCCTTATACGCCACTCGGTGTGACGGGGCTACTTTACTTTTACTTACATACAGTAGTCGTATTGCTTTTTTGTTGATAATATGAAATATGAAAAAATATTGAGCACACACTACAGGACTGTAGCACTCTAAACACCTCAAGGGCTCAAATATGGTCCACAGAAACAACCCTATATGACAAGCTTTCGGGAGCCGTTGATAACCTCAAACGTACTGTCTTGTACTTGACCCAAGCTGGTCTAAATGGATAAATGCGTAGCAGTAGCTGCTCGTTGAAGAAGGATGAAATTGGAGGAGAGGGTTAATATTAGCTTTATGTGTTCATGATTATGCTCGCGCTCCAACTTGCTTGGGTTTCATTGGGGGATGATATTATCTAATAACATCTTGTTAGTACATCATATACATACAACTTATGACAACGCCTACAAGAACAGCTTGCAAGAGTAATAATCGACAAACTACATTCTCTGTATAATATTCTATAATATCATCATAAAGACACACGAGACAGCACAGCATCACACAAACTAAACAAAAGCCTTCATTTAAAAATACATACGAGACAGCACACCATCACACAAACTAAACAGAAGCCTTCATTTAAAATTACATACGAGACAGCACACCATCACACAAACTAAACAGAAGCCTTCATTTAAAATTACATACGAGACAACACACCATCACACACACTAAACAGAAGCCTTCATTTAAAAATACATACGAGACAGCACACCATCACACAAACTAAATAGAAGCCTTCATTTAAAATTACATACGAGACAGCACACCATCACACAAACTAAACAGAAGCCTTCATTTAAAAATACATACGAGACAGCACACCATCACACAAACTAAACAGAAGCCTTCATTTAAAAATACATACGAGACAGCATACCATCACACAAACTAAACAGAAGCCTTCATTTAAAATTACATACGAGACAGCACACCATCACACAAACTAAACAGAAGCCTTCATTTAAAATTACATACGAGACAGCACACCATCACACAAACTAAACAGAAGCCTTCATTTAAAAATACATACGAGACAGCATACCATCACACAAACTAAACAGAAGCCTTCATTTAAAAACAGAAAAATACTGGAAAAATTCATTTGCCAGAAATTCCGCACATTCATCTCCGTTGGTTACTGGAATCACAGATCGATTCTCCTGTAGACTCAATCAGACCCCACGGTTGAAGACATTAGCACACACAGCAATTAATTTGAAATATGCGTGGACAATCTCTTATTTGTGAATTTAAAATGAGCATTATTTATTTCCCGTGTGTTACCGGGGCCTCATTATGTGGGAAGTAAAGAATAGTGACACTGTGACCTTCCAGGCATGTCATAAGAGGCGACTAGGGAGGTTGATCGATGGCTTGACAAGCTGTCATTGTAAAAAGTATTGTTATGGAAACAGAACCATAGATTTTTGAAGCAGTGATCACTGCAATATGTGTCATTTTGGCACGCAAGGTTTCTGTTTTTGAGATTGTGGTTGTGCCCTATGTGCCGTTTTCGGCTCGAAAGGACAATAGATAGATAGATTATTTATTTAATGGATAATCCTAACAGCAAATTTTATTTTTCACCCTACTTTTATTACAGAGAAATAAGTATTTAACTTTCTCTACAATTCATTTCTAGTTTGGTCAAATCACTATTACGTATCTGCATATTATATCTCGTTGTATTTCAGGTTACACCAAGTGTCTCGTTTCACAAGACAACATTAGAAAAGTTATTTAGTTGATAGTTCGTCCTTTATTGCACATCAGACAGTTCATAAGTGCTCAGATTTCCTCATTAGTATATTTCCCAGCGTTTAGAGACTGAAGATCTCAGTTCTATCAGTCATCCTTGGCTCCCTGCATGCCGCTCTTGTCTGTCATCACAGCTTTCATCGCGTTGCTCTTGTCTGTCATCACAGCTTCCATCGCGATGCTCTTGTCTGTCATCACAGCTTCCATCGCGATGCTCTTGTATGTCATCACAGACTTCATCGCGTTGCTCTTGTCTGTCATAACAGCTTTCATCGCAATGCTCTTGTCTGTCATCACAGCCTTCATCGCGATGCTCTTGTCTGTCATCACAGCTTTCATCGCGATGCTCTTAACTACAATCATAGTCTTCATTGCGTTGCCCTTGCCTGCCATCACAGCTTTTATCGCGATGCTCTTGTATGTCATCACAGCTTTCATCGCGATGCTCTTGTATGTCATCACAGCTTTCATCGCGAAGCTCTTGTATGTCATCACAGCTTTCATCGCGTTGCCCTTGCCTGCCATCACAGCTTTCATCGCGATGCTCTTGTCTGTCATCACAGCTTTCATCGCGATGCTCTTGTCTGTCATCACAGCTTTCATCGCGATGCTCTTGTCTGTCATCACAGCTTTCATCGCGACGCTCTTGTCTGTCATCACAGCTTTCATCGCGTTGCTCTTGCCTGCCATCACAGCTTTCATCGCGATGCTCTTGTCTGTCATCACAGCTTTCATCGCGATGCTCTTGTCTACAATCACAGCTTTCATCGCGTTGCCCTTGCCTGCCATCACAGCTTTTATCGCGATGCTCTTGTCTGTCATCACAGGTTTCATCGCGTTGCCCTTGCCTGCCATCACAGATTTCATCGCGATGCCCTTGCCTGCCATCACAGCTTTCATCGCGATGCTCTTGTCTGTCATTCAGCTTCCATCGCGATGCTCTTGTCTGTCATCACAGCTTTCATCGCGATGCTCTTGTCTGTCATCACGGCTTCCATCGCGTGCTCTTGTCTGTCATCACAGCCTTCATCGCGATGCTCTTGTCTGCTATCACAGCTTTCATCGCAATGCTCTTGTCTGTCATCACAGATTTCATCGCAATGCTCTTGTCTGCCATCACAGCCTTCATCGCGATGCTCTTGTCTGCCATCACAGCCTTCATCGCGATGCTCTTGTCTGTCATCACAGCCTTCATCGCGATGCTCTTGTCTGTCATCACAGCTTTCATCGCGATGCTTTTGTCTGTCATCACAGCTTCCATCGCGTGCTCTTGTCTGTCATCACAGCCTTCATCGCGATGCTCTTGTCTGCTATCACAGCTTTCATCGCAATGCTCTTGTCTGTCATCACAGCTTTCATCGCAATGCTCTTGTCTGCCATCACAGCCTTCATCGCGATGCGCTTGTCTGTCATCACAGCCTTCATCGCGATGCTCTTGTCTGTCATCACAGCTTTCAACGCGATGCTCTTGTCTGTCATCACAGCTTCCATCGCGATGCTCTTGTCTGTCATCAAAGCTTTCATCGCGATGCTCTTGTCTACAATCACAGTCTTCATCGCGTTGCCCTTGCCTGCCATCACAGCTTTCATCGCGATGCTCTTGTCTACAATCATAGTCTTCATTGCGTTGCCCTTGCCTGCCATCACAGCTTTTATCGCGATGCTCTTGTATGTCATCACAGCTTTCGTCGCGATGCTCTTGTATGTCATCACAGCTTTCATCGCGAAGCTCTTGTATGTCATCACAGCTTTCATCGCGTTGCCCTTGCCTGCCATCACAGCTTTCATCGCGATGCTCTTGTCTGTCATCACAGCTTTCATCGCGATGCTCTTGCCTGCCATCACAGATTTCATCGCGATGCCCTTGCCTGCCATCACAGCTTTCATCGCGATGCTCTTGTCTGTCATCACAGCTTTCATCGCGTTGCCCTTGCCTGCCATCACAGCTTTCATCGCGATGCTCTTGTCTGTCATCACAGCTTTCATCGCGATGCTCTTGTCTACAATCACAGTCTTCATCGCGTTGCCCTTGCCTGCCATCACAGCTTTCATCGCGATGCTCTTGTATGTCATCACAGCTTTCATCGCGATGCTCTTGTCTACAATCACAGTCTTCATCGCGTTGCCCTTGCCTGCCATCACAGCTTTTATCGCGATGCTCTTGTATGTCATCACAGCTTTCATCGCGATGCTCTTGTATGTCATCACAGCTTTCATCGCGATGCTCTTGTATGTCATCACAGCTTTCATCGCGTTGCCCTTGCCTGCCATCACAGCTTTCATCGCGATGCTCTTGTCTGTCATCACAGCTTTCATCGCGTTGCTCTTGTCTGTCATCACAGCTTTCATCGCGATGCTCTTGTCTACAATCACAGTCTTTATCGCGTTGCCCTTGCCTGCCATCACAGATTTCATCGCGATGCCCTTGCCTGCCATCACAGCTTTCATCGCGATGTTCTTGTCTGTCATCACAGCTTTCATCGCGTTGCCCTTGCCTGCCATCACAGCTTTCATCGCGATGCTCTTGTCTGTCATCACAGCTTTCATCGCGATGCTCTTGTCTACAATCACAGTCTTCATCGCGTTGCCCTTGCCTGCCATCACAGCTTTCATCGCGATGCTCTTGTATGTCATCACAGCTTTCATCGCGTTGCCCTTGCCTGCCATCACAGCTTTCATCGCGATGCTCTTGTATGTCATCACAGCTTTCATCGCGTTGCCCTTGCCTGCCATCACAGCTTTCATCGCGATGCTCTTGTATGTCATCACAGCTTTCATCGCGTTGCCCTTGCCTGCCATCACAGCTTTCATCGCGATTCTCTTGTCTGTCATCACAGCTTTCATCGCGATGCTCTTGTCTACAATCACAGTCTTCATCGCGTTGCCCTTGCCTGCCATCACAGCTTTCATCGCGATGCTCTTGTCTGTCATCACAGCTTTCATCGCGTTGCCCTTGCCTGCCATCACAGCTTTCATCGCGATGCTCTTGTATGTCATCACAGCTTTCATCGCGTTGCCCTTGCCTGCCATCACAGCTTTCATCGCGATGCTCTTGTCTGTCATCACAGCTTTCATCGCGATGCTCTTGTCTACAATCACAGTCTTCATCGCGTTGCCCTTGCCTGCCATCACAGCTTTCATCGCGATGCTCTTGTATGTCATCACAGCTTTCATCGCGTTGCCCTTGCCTGCCATCACAGCTTTCATCGCGATTCTTTTGTCTGTCATCACAGCTTTCATCGCGATGCTCTTGTCTACAATCACAGTCTTCATCGCGTTGCCCTTGCCTGCCATCACAGCTTTTATCGCGATGCTCTTGTATGTCATCACAGCTTTCATCGCGATGCTCTTGTATGTCATCACAGCTTTCATCGCGATGCTCTTGTATGTCATCACAGCTTTCATCGCGTTGCCCTTGCCTGCCATCACAGCTTTCATCGCGATTCTCTTGTCTGTCATCACAGCTTTCATCGCGTTGCTCTTGTCTGTCATCACAGCTTTCATCGCGATGCTCTTGTCTGTCATCACAGCTTTCATCGCGTTGCTCTTGTAATCTATTCAAGATTATGGCTTCATTTGTTAAGTGAATTACATGCACATTCTGAACCTTTCATGAATATTTAGAATGTCCGCCCAGCTCATTGCTCGTATAGTTTCAACAATAGCCGACCTGCATGTCTGTCTATTCGTTGAGACTGACGTCATTAATGCCCTCGTAGACTGGAAGAGCACAGGACTTCGACAACCATGAGCCCACGCCACTCCTTCGGATGAAGCAGTTGGGCACAGCCAGAAACAAGAGGCCTTGTGGGCAAATAAGAGGACTTTTTAATCAACACACAGCTGGAGTCGTCAGTCGCTGTGGGACACGCTGAGGAGGAGATCTGAATACGTATTGAATGTTCGGAATTCAATTATGATAATCCACAAATAACTCAATAACTTTTCGTTCGTTGGTACTTGTCTCCTTTGTCTTGCGCCTTTTGTCTTCTGAATTTGACATCACCACTGTCTCGAAAGTCGCTGTGCCATGTTTTATGTTTGCTCTCCATGTGCTACGATCCGCAGCCACATTTTTCCAGTTTCTTTCACTTATAGAAAATTCCCTCAAGGAAAACTTGCAAACATCCGTATATCTTAGCACTGGTCTGCCCTTTGGTATCTTTCCGTCCTTAAGTTCGCCATACAATATTTGTTTAGGAATACGATTGTTTGCCATTCTTCTTACATGGCCCAGCCACCTTAGTCCCCGACTCCTAAGTGTTGCCATTATCGATGGGAGTTTGGTTCGTTGTAAGACATTACAGTTAGTTACATTGTCCTGCCATTTAATGTTCATAATCTTGCGAAGGCAACGTACATGAAAGCTGTTTAACCTTTTCTCTTGCCCTCCGTATAGAAGTGTTCTAAGCATACAACATTAGTAAATTCGAATCTTAGTCCTTGGTGTTAAATTGGTGTTGGTCCATGATCTAACTTTAAGTTTACCAAATGTGGAAGCTGCCTTTCCAGTTCGGGAATTTATTTCTTCTTCAAGTGAGACATTTGTTGTGACCATAGATCCGAGATAGGTGAACTTTCTTACAGATTCAAGGGGTGTGTTATTTAATGATATAGCTGCGTGGTTGGCTACATCTTTTTGAAGCACCGCAGTCTTCTGGATACTTATTGATAGGGAGAATAATTCACATGATCGAGCCAGATTATCAATCATTGACTGCAGGACGGATTCATCATGAGCAACCAGTGCTGCATCATCAGTGAATAGAAGCTCCTTGTTTAGGGTCTCAGCTGCTTTTGATTTTGACCTCAGACGTGCAAGAATGAATATGAAAGCCGTCAGATCTTGTACGGATGTAGATGTCTCCAGAGACGGTTTCAAACGCATTGTGTAGAAGGGCAGAGAAAAATATGCCGAACAGAGTAGGGGCGAGGACACATCCTTGTTTTTGTAAGGGAATTACATCTTTCTTCTGGTAGGTAAAAGAGAAACCCTAACAGAGAGACTTGGGACTATGCTGCTGTATTCGCTTCATTTATAATATCATCTAGATGCATAGAAATGTGAAGCTGCTGTAAAGCTGATGATAATAGTGACAATTTAAAAAAAGGAAAAAGTGGTATGGTAACAGCTTTACGTAGGTGAGAAACAAAACATAAGTAGAACAACATTTCGGCAAAAGGCCTTCAGCAGGAACAACAAATAACAATACAAAAATGTATATGGATATACGGAAGTTTATATATAAGGCAAGTGGTGAGTGAGGCAGGGGTACTAGTTAACCCGCCGAAGGCATCACGGTTCTCCCTAATCAACAGTAATGTCAACACATCAGTACCAGCTATGGCATGTGAGCACATCTGATTATGGGTTCAGTAGTTTGCTGGTTAGATAGAGTTTTATTCGTCCTATATCAAGCGTCCACTACTCCTTGTGCTACACGTGATTCCACCCTGAACAATCACGTGGTCATTCCAACAACAAATCAAACAATTATTTGATTCTCTCCTTCCTCTTTTATCGTCGTGAGATATACAAAGCTTATCGGTCTTCTGGTCAACTCAGTCACGTCAATTGATAATGTTGTAGGATTTGGTATTTAATGTTCTTTGTTTATTGAAATGTTTCTTTTTGTATGTTCAATCTAAGTACTTCTTGCTCTAAGCCTGCTTTAACTATTTCCCTACTGAAGCTTTTTATCAATGCAATGGAAGAGGTTTCAGATACAACTTTTCATCGTTTTAAGAATCAATCTACATATTTATATTTATTTAACTTATAAAATATTATATATGAAACTTTAGATAATTGAACAAGGTCTTCAGAAGGCTACTCTAAACATTTCACCATTAACTCCGGAGTAAGACAAGGCTGCGTGATTTCTCCTCTACTTTTCATCACATATATGGACAATATATGCAAATTAGCATGCCCAAGCATAGGAAGTATACCAACAAGGATGATAACAAGCGGTAACACAAAAGAGAACGAAATATACGTACCATAAAACAGCAGAAGAGAAGACGAAATAAATGAAATACTATTTGCAGACGACCAAATTCTAATACATGAAACAACTGAGGACCTGCAAGAACATATCAACAGGCTAAACAACACTTGTAAACAACACAACATGAAGATCAACATAAGCAAAACAGAAGTAATGGCAATAGCGAGAAAGAAAGAAAAACTAAACATCATAATAGATAATACGTCTTTGAAGCAAGTTGACAATTTAAATATCTGGGTAGCACGTTAACACAAGACAATAACCAAGAGACATAGATAGATATAAGGTGTAACAAAGCATGCCAAGTTATAGGCCAAGTATCAACACTATTGAAAAACAAAGCAATAACTACGGAAGCAAAAAGGGCAATATACAAATAAATTTTTCTACCAACTATGTGCTATCAGTGCCAGAATTGGACGCTGGACTCGAGAACAATAAGAAAGATAACGACCACCAAAATGAAATGCGTCAGAAGAATGACAGGAAACAGCTTAAAGGACAGAGTAAGGAACAATGACCTGAGGAAGATACTCGAAATTGAACCAGCCATCGAATACATAAAGAAACAACAAATAAATTGGTTCGGCCACATAACAAGACAAAAGAACTAACAATGACTCAAAGAGCCATACACAAACGCTACGAAAACGCCAGATTAAGAGGAAGACTGAGATTTAGATGGATAAAGGGAATACTAGAGTCACTAGGAGGAATAACATCAGAAGAGGCCAACGGAAGGGCAAAGAATCGCAGATTGTGTCTCCCCCCGACGCCAAAGGCAACGGAGGAAGGATAGAAAAAGCTGAAGAAGAATAAGAAGAAGGTATTATATTTCACCAACCTCGCGATGATACAAGAATTGTAAAAAGAATAGGGTTTGATGACGGCTCACACTAATCAAATTGAGAGTGACGCACTGTGCGGTGAGACGTACTGAAAGAGTTAAGTCACGTGTCTTGTATTTAAACATCTCTTGAATGGCAACTGAATCAAACAACATTCCCCACATCTGAGCAAACCACATTACTGACCGTCTCTATATTAGTTCCAGACCGCTATTACACTGATTCCTTCTGCAACGGCCTCATTCAGAAATTTGCCACTTCTAATCACCCCAGTGGCGTTTCTCAAGTAATCTCATTTCTGTGGTGACTAACCCCGCTTCTGACGTGTCGTTAGTGGCCACTCTTGGCGTTGGTAACATCCAAAAAGGATAAAAATGCTTTGTGAGAAATGTTTCTTTGTTCTAACAGGCATTTTTGTGTGCCATAGGAGCCATTCCGCCTATCTAAATAGTTATGCCCCCTTGTTTTAAAGAGGTCTATTCCTGTGTTAATTTTACCACCTCACAAAAATATAGTGTCAAGATAATTTAGATTTTTAAAAAAAAATTGATATCTGATATAAGTGCCTATACTTTATTTAATTTATATTTGTTCTCTTCTTCATTGAATTCATACTTTATTTAGTTTCTATCTTTTTTCATTTAATACATCATATCATCATCATAACCAAGTACAATGCCCGCTGGCGTAGGTGATCATGTCTCTTTATCACATCTTTCGATCACGACAGTTATTTATCATTTCTGTTGTTGACCTTCTGCCAAGACATTCTCTTAAGCTGCCTGGTATCTTTTCTGTTTGCTTCCCTCTATTTCTTCGTCCCTCATTTTCCCCAGTTGTCACAATACATTCCAGCTGTTCCCATCTCATCGCATGGCCACAAAATGATGATTGTTTCTTCCTAATATTGGATATTAGCTATGTCTTTGCTTTGGCCTCTTTCAGAACGTTTTCAATACTCTTTTTAGCTGCTGTCCATGGTATTCTCAACATTCTTCTGTAAAATCACATTTATACAGCTTTCAGTGATTTTCTTGTCTGTTGTTCTAATGTCCATGATTGGCGTCCGTGTGTTAAGACTGGTCTACATAAAATTGAAGAACTCTTTTTCTTGTTTCTATTGTCATAAATGGATTGCACAGTATCTTCTTCATTTTTTGGAAAGCTGCTTCTACCTGAGCCATTTCTGCGTCTAACTTCTATTGCACATCTACCATTTGAGATTAACATTGTTCCCAGATTTTTAATTTCATTTACCTGTTTTAATATGTTTCCACTTTCCTTTATTGTGCATTGTCTTATGATGTCTTCTCTTTGTTGCTACCATTACATGTGTGTCTTTTTGCTATTAAGGCTGAGTCCTTGAATTCTATAATTTTGGCAATCCATTATTATATAAAGAAGTTACGATGGTGGTTTTCTGTTGCTTTCCGTCGATTTGTTTACGGTTGACTCAGCGAGCCTTTGGCTAAAAAGTCTTATCCACATAGCAGAGGGATTGTTGTACTTCGGGGCACAACCTGACAACAGGTAGGAATGTATCAAACATATTTGTCTGCCTCTGATACTTTAGTTGATTCTCTATTTTGTGTCTTTTCAGGAAGATAAAATACACAACCTTCTTCTATTTCACATTCAGAGAGATTAGAAGAAGATGCATCTTATAATAAAAAAAAAAAAGTATGGATAAACATTAAAACTTACCTCCCCTGAAACTTTGAGATTTGCAAATCTTTGATCGTTTTGTTATGAGCATTAACTAGCAAAGTATCATTCATACATAAATGTATTCTTGATATCACCTGGAAGGATAAAGTGACAAACGTAGAGGTCATGACTTTCACAGGCCTCCCGAATATCTACACGCTGCTCAAACAACGTAGGTTACGCTGGCTTGACCATGTACACCGTATGAAATATGGCCGCATACCAAAAGATATTCTCTGCAGATAACTGACAGATGGTAAAAGAACTATAAACCCTGCAGCCTGGGTAGAAATAGCTGCAGACCGCAATCTCTGGAAACGCACTCTAAAGGTTCACCTCAAACAAGAAGCAGACAGATTCATAGAGAAAGAGAATACACGGGGAAAGGAAAGAAAAGAAAAAAAAAATAACATTTCTAGGGGCGCTGAAAAACACATAGTCAACTATGACTGACGGAGGCTACTATTACTACCACTACTTTTAGCTAAGCTATTTCATGTTTTGTGTGTAGTGTCACACATTTAAACCACTTCCACAAAATATCAAATTTGAAGATAAGGTGAATGCACTAGACTCGGGACCTCTTCATCCATAAACGATGTAAACATTCCAAGATTAGAACTAAAATGTCACATTTGAGATGAAAGCAAACGGCTGTTACAACGTGCAATATGTGGAGAACCTTTGTCAATCTAATAAAGGGGTAGTGGCATCAAGACACATCAAGATCCATGAAGATGCATAGAAATGCGAAGCTGCTGTAAAGCTGATGATAATGATGAGCATTTTAAAAAACATAAAGGAAAAAGTGGTATGGTAACAAGTTTAAGTAGGTAGAAACAAGACAAAAGTTGAAAGACGTTTCGGCTGGAACAACAAAAAACAACAACAAAATGTATTAGGATAAACACAGAAATCTAACTACATAGCAATAATATAAGTCGTACAGTATAACATATACTAAGATAAGTATATTATCGATTATATGATAAGGCCACTGGCAAGTATAGGTTTAATAAGGCCTGCGGGTAGGTAATTAAATTCGGAAAACGCTACCAACTAGCTTGACGTAATCAACTATAGAAAATATAGACGGCTGGCTTCACTCTACCCACAGCCACCCATACACGCAAAGCTGAAAGCGTCGCGTTAGTTGGTTGTTTTCCATAAATTACCTCCCAGCCCGCAGGTCTTACTAAATCTATAGTTGGCTGTGAAGAGACCATGTGTTACTAAAAATAGATCTGACCGCACCACTTCGATTCGATCAGTTCCTTTTAGCACTGAATTGAGTATATTAACTTCCGGGCGACGTTTCACTCCTTATGTGTGTACTTATGTATAGGAAGTGTGTATGTTACAGTGTGCGCTATGTGTATAGGATAAACAATATACATAATTAATATACAATATGAAGCTCTCACGATGATAGTTCCCCAATTAAAGCTATTACAACCACCAAAGAAAGAGTTCTTAAGTGTTATGTAGAGCCAGTCTTAACAATCAATGTGAATCATGGACAATAGGACAACAGACTAGAAAGTCACTGGAGTCTGTAGAAATGTGGTTTTACAGAAGAATGTTGAGAGTACCATGGACAGCTATGAAGAGTAATGAAGATGTTCTGAGAGAGGTCAAAGCAAAAAGAGAGCTAATTTTCAATATTAGGAAGAAACAATCATCATTTTTGGCCATGTAGTGAGAAGAGAACAACTGGAATGTATTGTGACAACTGGGAAAATTGAGGGACGAAAAGATAGAGGGAAGCAAAGAGAAAAAAATAACAGACAGCTTGAGAGAGTGGCTTGGCGGAAGGTCAACAACAGAAATGATAAATAGCTGCCGAGATCGAAAGTTGTAGAGAGACATGATCACCTACGCCAGTAAGCCCGGTAATTGATGATGATCCTTCCTCCATTGCCTTTGGCGTCGAGGGGAGATACAATCTGCGATTCTTTGCTCTTCTGTTGGCCTCTTCTGTTGTTATCCCTCCTAGTAACTCTATACTTGATGATGATGATGGCAATCGTCAGATAATGAAGCACGTTTCTTTGAAAGAAACAACATCACGATTCGGGTGGTATGAAGCACGTTTCTTTGTAAGAAACAACATCACGATTCGGGTGGTATGAAGCACGTTTCTTTGAAAGAAACAACATCACGATTCGGGTGGTATGAAGCACGTTTCTTTGAAAGAAACAACATCACGATTCGGGTGGTATGAAGCACGTTTCTTTGAAAGAAACAACATCACGATTCGGGTGGTATGAAGCACGTTTCTTTGAATGAAACAACATCACGATTCGGGTGGTATGAAGCACGTTTCTTTGAAGGAAACAACATCACGATTCGGGTGGTATGAAGCACGTTTCTTTGAAGGAAACAACATCACGATTCGGGTGGTATGAAGCACGTTTCTTTGAAGGAAACAACATCACGATTCGGGTGGTATGAAGCACGTTTCTTTAAAGGAAACAACATCACGATTCGGGTGGTATGAAGCACGTTTCTTTGAAAGAAACAACATCACGATTCGGGTGGTATGAAGCACGTTTCTTTGAAAGAAACAACATCACGATTCGGGTGGTGTGAATAGACAATAAATGTTAATGATCCATATAATAAGTACTAGGAAATTCTTATACGACACTACGCAGCAGGAGGTAGGCAATCTGGTCATCAGAAGTAGCCACTCGAGCAAGCGTTTCGGTCCATTAGCTTCTTGACAATCTATCGGAGGTGGGCCCGCCTGGGATATGACTCCCAGTCGTCGATCTTCTGTTGCATTGAACTCAGAAGTTTACAATATGTGTGGCATGTAATAACTAAAGCACATTTGGAAAAATATTATCTGACTATATCAGTGGCATCTTTACTTTTTAGTTTAAATTGTGGTACCCACTAAAGGTTATGTATACCTAAAATCCATAGACAAAAACTTGTAACATTGTGTGCACTTAGAATCCTTAGATTATATATATATATATATATATATATATATATGTGTGTATATATATATATATATATATATATATATATATATATATAAATTATGTACACCTAGAATTCTTGGACATACATCTCAATGTTGTGTGCATCTAAAATTCTTAGACATACATCTTAAGGTTTGTGCACCTAGAATTCGCAGACATATACATGTTAAGGTTATGTGCACCTAGAATCCTTAGACATAGATTTTAATATTTTGTGGACCTAGAATAATTAGACATAGATTTTAATATTTTGTGGACCTAGAATAATTAGACATAGATCTTAATATTTTGTGGACCTAGAATAATTAGACATAGATCTTAATATTTTGTGGACCTAGAATAATTAGACATAGATTTTAATATTTTGTGGACCTAGGATTCCTTAGACATAGATCTTAATGTGGTGTGGACCTAGATTCCATAGACACAGATATAATGTGATGTGGACCTAGATTCCATAGACACAGATATAATGTGATGTGGACCTAGATTCCATAGACACAGATTGATTCCATCTCTTGCCGTCAGTAAACCATTTCACCAGCATCTTTCAAGTCATGTTATTATGGACGCCAACATTTCAATTACCCACACGCTTCCGTAACCGTTAAAAGTGAGACTGGTTGGGCATGTGGATCTTATACTCTGTTAACGAACCGCGAGACAAAAGCTCAACAACAAGCTTATCTAGATCAAGCGTTAGGCCCACAGTAAGAAGAAAACACTTGAAAAGTTCTTTAAATGTCTTTAAGGAGCTTTAACAGGGATATAGTAAATGGAATATGGCTCAAAAGAAAAAAGTGGAACAAGAAAGAAAACAGCATACTAGTGGAATGAACAAGGTAAAAATTCAGAAATAGAGATTTTCTTTACAAAAACTGGTAACAGACACGAGAAGAGAAAAAAAAATTATGGCAAAAATAAACCAGATGCAAAGCCAAAATAATATTTAAAGATCCTGAAAGCAATCGTGGGAAAATTACTGGAGCATTGTAAGTGAACTATGTACGGAGTTCCCAAATTATTTTTTATAAGATTATATGCAAATTAGAGATTAGAGCTGCCATTCTTACACAGTAATACATGATATTGGTAGAAAGTCAATTTTTATTTAAATTAAGAAGAAGTATATTGATGGAAACATTATATTAATTAACTTCTCAACCGAAGAACACGAGAGTCTTTTCCCTTATTCCTTCTGATACAGTAAAGATATCAATGAACCAATAGTTTTACAACAGAGATTTGGAAAGCAATTAAAATCATAAAAAATAAATCCACATGAATCTATTGCAAAGATAATTATCTATAAAATAGATAGTCATGTTCATTTATTAATGGAAGTTCTTTTTATCAATACCCAATGGATATCATATTAGCTTGCTGGTAAATTAGAGTCAAATAGTCAAATAAGATCTTTAATCAGGAACGGCCAGTGAAAAAGTAGCACAAGATCGGCAAAGGGCTTTACTTGTTCCAATCTGGGAGAACGAATACAGCGGAAGTGAATGTAACATGGGGAAAACATCGCTCCTCAGTCTCGTAGGAAAGATCTTTGCTAAAATACTAGAGAACTATAGCTTGTTTCATAACTCGTGCTCAACTTTTAAAACCGATAGCTTTTTAACCGCTTGTTGTAAGTTGTTCAAAATTTGCATGTAAAGTTATAATGATTAGAACCTAACAGGGAATTAATTTCATAAAAAAAAACATTTGGTTATTATTGTTGCTTATTTGATTTATATAAATTTATAACGACCCATTGATGTAGTCAAAACTTAATGTTTACAGTATTTTAAGTTAAAAATAGCGAGTAAAAATCCATACACGGTAAAATTGACGTGTTTGCACGCTTTCGCCGTGGTTTTTTTGACACAATTAGACACTTGAGAAATTGTGTGTTCCATTTCCGTTCATTCATAGGTGTAGACGTGGAACGATAACATTTATCATGAGTCTTAAAATGAAATTCTACAGTTTACAAAACATCGCAATAAAAATGTATGACTATTTTTGCAAAGAGGCTAAACGAGGAAGATTATTTCATTCTTTAGAAAACCCTGAGAATAGGACAAGACACATTTTGGATTTATCTAAACGGTCATTTAATCGCTGGATACAAGCACGTGACCGTCAATGTTCAAAATATACAAAATCACAAGGAAGAGCAAAAATGTTGGATAATTTCGACAGTGAACTTATTAGAAGTGAAATTCGCAAAATGTTGGGTATGAATGAAACTGTTACAATAAGAAAATTAAAAATTTCGCTGAAAAAGAACAACAGTATTGAAATATCAAAGTCTACATTATGGAGGAATGTGAGAGCTGCAGGCTTTACATTCAGAAAGTATTCCAATGGACGAAACATCATCTGTGAGAAGCCACATATAGTAGTCATGAGAAGCAAGTACTTACGTGAAGTAAAAGAGGTGCGCAAGCAAGGTTATGATATTGTGTACTTAAATGAAACATGGATCAATGCTCACCACACTAACCAAAGGGAATGGCAGTCATCAGATGGAAAGATTAAGAGATTAATACCTAGCAGCAAAGGACAGCGCTTGATAATTGCTCATGCAGGTAGTCGACAACATGGACTAATACAGAATGCAGAGCTTATTTTCTTTCAAAATCCATAGACAATCGGGATTATCACTCTGAGATGAATGGTCACATATTTAGACATTGGATTGAAAATTCTGTTCTCCCATCACTAGATCGACCATCTTGCCTAATAATGGACAATGCAGCGTACCACAACATTGTTGCACTTGAAGATAAAGTCCCGACGTCATCCAGTACAAAAGATGCTATTAAGATATGGCTCACAAAGGAGCACATACAATTTAATAACATGTACTTAAAACCTGAATTACTATCTCTAGTAAAGCAAAAACAAAGGACACAGATTTTTCAAATAGATAAGATTATCCAAGAGCACGGTCATATAAGTTTGAGGCTGCCACGTTACCATGCTCATTTAAATCCAATAGAACTAATCTGGGCAAAATTAAAAGGACAAGTGGCAGATGAAAATACAACATTAAAAATATGCGATGTAAAGACTCTTGCTAATCTCGCTTTATTAAATATAGACAAAGATTATTGGGCTAAATGTGAAGACCACGTCTTAAAACAGGGAGAGGAATATTGGAAAAATGATGGTTTGTGGAATGTTCAACCCAAACAGTTATTAATCTTTTAGACTCGTCTGATTCAGAATGAAAGTATATAGCCCCCACAATGTTGGCCCCTATATTACCTTAAATTAGTTCAACAAACGGTCCTTTTCAGGACCACACAACTATGAAAATTGGACATACAGGTATACCTTGATATTATCGTCCGTCCTCGAACTGAGAAGACAATAATTCTCCTGGTGTTTTTCCTTATTCAGTTATTTGCCCATTACGGCCACGCCTTTACCTAGTGAAAATTAATCATAGACCAGCAACTACGGTAATTTCTATTATTTAGGGGTTCACAATTTACAATTTTGACAAACATCAAAGAAATTCGCCGCTTTAAGAAAACTGCAGCTGCAAGATATTTGTTAAATATACATTTAAAGGGTCTTTTGCATTCTAATAACATTTGGAAAATGTCAACAGTTTTTAACAAACGGTTACTGAGCAATAGCGTTTTGAAGTTGGGCAAGTGATTTGAAACGAGCTATAGATAGTAAGTAGAACTATTATCATCATCATCAAGTACCATGCCTGCTGGCGGAGGTGATTATGTCTCTACACAACTTTTGATCTCGACAGCTATTTATCATTTCTGTTTGTTGACTTTCTGCTAAGCCATTCTCTTAAGCTGTCTGGTATCTTTTCTATTTGCTTCCATCTATCTCTTTGTCCCTCAATTTTTCCAGTTGTTACAGTATATTCAAGCTGTTCCCATTCTCATTACATGGCCAACAAATGATGATTTTTTCTTCCTAATATTGGATATTAGCTCTCTTTTTGCTTTGACCTCTTTCAGAACGTTTTCATTACTCTTCTTAGCTGCCCATGGCATTCTCAACATTCTTCTGTAAAACTACAGTTCTTTAACTCCAGTGATTTTCTTGTCTGTTATTCTATTGTCCATGATTCACATCCATATTTTAAGACCGGTTCTACATAACATTTAAAAACTCTTTGTCTTGTTTCTATTGTCAAAAATGGATTGCGCAGTATCGTCCACATTTTTTGGAAAGCTACTTTTGTCTGATCTAATCTGATAATCTGCATCTCACCTACGTTGTACATCTATCACGTGATGTTAACATTGTTCCCTGATATTTAAATTCATTTACATGTTTTAATATTGTTCCACATGTCTTTATTGTGAATTGCAGCGATGTCTTCTCTTTGCTGCTACTAGAAGAACTATTGCTAAGTAAAAAACACTTTCGATTCAGAAAAGGAAGAACATTTAAAGATCGGCCTGTTTGTTTTTCGAAGGTAATTAGTTATATATGGGGACTGATTACATCTGTGCTATGTGCTGTCTCAGTGATTAGTTAGATATGGGGACTGATTACATCTGTGCTGTCTCTGTGATTAGTTAGATATGGGGACTGATTACATCTGTGCTATGTGCTGTCTCAGTGATTAGTTAGATATGGGGACTGATTACATCTGTGCTGTCTCAGTGATTAGTTAGATATGGGGACTGATTACATCTGTGCTGTATGCTGTCTCAGTAATTAGTTATATATGGGTCTGATTACATCTGTGCTATGTGCTGTCTCAGTGATTAGTTATATATGGGTCTGATTACATTTGTGCTATGTGCTGTCTCAGTGATTAGTTAGATATGGGGACTGATTACAAATGTGCTATGTGCTGTCTCAGTGATTAGTTAGATATGGGGACTGATTACATCTGTGCTATGTACTGTCTCAGTGATTAGTTAGATATGGTGACTGATTACATCTGTGCTGTCTCTTTGATTAGTTAGATATGGGGACTGATTACATCTGTGCTATGTGCTGTCTCAGTGATTAGTTAGATATGGGGACTGATTACATCTGTGCTGTCTCAGTGATTAGTTAGATATGGGGACTGATTACATCTGTGCTGTATGCTGTCTCAGTAATTAGTTATATATGGGTCTGATTACATCTGTGCTATGTGCTGTCTCAGTGATTAGTTATTTATGGGGACTGATTACATCTGTGCTATGTGCTGTCTCAGTGATTAGTTAGATATGGGGACTGGATTATATCTGTGCTGTGTGCTGTCTCAGTGATTAGTTAGATATGGTGTCTGATTACATCTGTGCTATGTGCTGTCTCAGTGATTAGTTAGATATGGGGACTGATTACAAATGTGCTATGTGCTGTCTCAGTGATTAGTTAGATTTGGGGAATGATTACATCTGTGCTATGTACTGTCTCAGTGATTAATAAGATATGGTGACTGATTACATCTGTGCTATGTGCTGTCTCAGTGATTAGTTATATATGGGGACTGATTACATCTGTGCTATGTGCTGTCTCAGTGATTAGTTAGATATGGGGACTGGATTACATCTGTGCTGTGTGCTGTCTCAGTGATTAGTTAGATATGGTGTCTGATTACATCTGTGCTGTGTGCTGTCTCAGTGATTAGTTAGATATGGGGACTGGATTACATCTGTGCTATGTGCTGTCTCAGTGATTAGTTAGATATGGGTACTGGATTACATCTGTTCTATGTGCTGTCTCAGTGATTAGTTAGATATGGGGACGGATTACATCTGTGCTATGTGCTGTCTCAGTGATTAGTTAGATATGGTGACTGATTACATCTGTGCTATGTGCTGTCTCAGTGATTAGTTAGATATGGGGACTGATTACATCTGTGCTGTTTGCTGGCTCAGTGATTAGTTAGATATGGGGACTGATTACATCTGTGCTGTGTGCTGTCTCAGTGATTAGTTAGATATGAGGACTGATTACATCTGTGCTATGTGCTGTCTAAGTGATTAGTTAGATATGGGGATTGATTACATCTGTGCTATGTGCTGTCTCAGTGATTAGTTAGATATGGGGACTGATTACATCTGTGCTATGTACTGTCTCAGTGATTAGTTAGATATGGTGACTGATTACATCTGTGCTATGTTCTGTCTCAGTGATTAGTTAGATATGGGGACTTATTACATCTGTGCTATCTCAGTGATTAGTTAGATATGGTGACTGATTACATCTGTGCTATGTGCTGTCTCAGTGATTAGTTAGATATGGGGACTGATTACATTTGTGCTGTGTGCTGGCTCAGTGATTAGTTAGATATGGGGACTGATTACATCTGTGCTGTGTGCTGTCTCAGTGATTAGTTAGATATGGGGACTGATTACATCTGTGCTATGTGCTGTCTCAGTGATTAGTTAGATATGGGGACTGATTACATCTGTGCTATTTGCTGTCTCAGTGATTAGTTAGATATGGGGACTGATTACATCTGTGCTGTGTGCTGGCTCAGAGATTAGTTAGATATGGTGACTGATTACATCTGTGCTTTGTGCTGTCTCAGTAATTAGTTAGATATGGTGACTGATTACATCTGTGCTGTGTCAGTGATTAGTTAGATATGGGGACTGATTACATCTGTGCTGTGTGCTGGCTCAGTGATTAGTTAGATATGGGGACTGATTACATCTGTGCTGTGTGCTGGATCAGTGATTAGTTAGATATGGGGACTGATTACATCTGTGCTGTGTGCTGGCGCTGTGATTAGTTAGATATGGGGACTGATTACATTTGTGCTGTGTGTTGGCTCAGTAATTAGTTATATGTGGGGACTGATTACATCTGTGCTATTTGCTGTCTCAGTAATTAGTTATATATGGGGACTGATTACATCTGTGCTATGTGCTGTCTCAGTGATTAGTTAGATATGCTGACTGATTACATCTGTGCTATGTGCTGTCTCAGTGATTAGTTATATATGGGGACTGATTACATATGTGCTGGCTCTGTGATTAGTTAGATATGGGGACTGATTACATCTGTGCTGTGTGCTGGCTCAGTGATTAGTTAGATATGGGGACTGATTACATCTGTGCTGTGTGCTGGCTCAATGATTAGTTAGATATGGGGACTGATTACAAATGTGCTATGTGCTGTCTCAGTGATTAGTTATATATGGGGACTGATTACATCTGTGCTGTGTTCTGGCTCAGTGATTAGTTAGATATGGGGACTGATTACATCTGTGCTGTGTGCTGGCTCAGTGATTAGTTAGATATGGGGACTGATTACATCTGTGCTGTGTGCTGTCTCAGTGATTAGTTAGATATGGGGACTGATTACATCTGTGCTGTGTGCTGGCTCAGTGATTAGTTAGATATGGGGACTGATTACATCTGTGCTGTGTGCTGGCTCAGTGATTAGTTAGATATGGGGACTGATTACATCTGTGCTGTGTGCTGGCTCAATGATTAGTTAGATATGGGGACTGATTACAAATGTGCTATGTGCTGTCTCAGTGATTAGTTATATATGGGGACTGATTACATCTGTGCTGTGTTCTGGCTCAGTGATTAGTTAGATATGGGGACTGATTACATCTGTGCTGTGTGCTGTCTCAGTGATTAGTTAATTATGGGGACTGGATTACATCTGTGCTGTGTGCTGTCTCAGTGATTAGTTAGATATGGGAAATAATTACATCTGTGCTGTGTGCTGTCTCAGTAATTAGTTAGATATGGGGATTGATTACATCTGTGCTGTGTGCTGTCTCAGTGATTAGTTAGATATGGGGAATAATTACACCTGTGCTGTGTGCTGTCACAGTAATTAGTTAGATATGGGGATTGATTACATCTGTGATGTGTGCTGTCTCAGTGATTAGTTAGATATGGGTAATAATTACATCTGTGATGTGTGCTGTCTCAGTGATTAGTTAGATATGGGCATTGATTACATCTGTGCTGTGTGCTGTCTCAGTGATTAGTTAGATATGGGGACTGACTACATCTGTGCTATGTGCTGTCTCAGTAATTAGTTAGATATGGGGACTGAAAACATCTGTGCTGTGTGCTGTCTCAGTAATTAGTTAGATATGGGGACTGATTACATATGTGCTGTGTGCTGTCTCAGTGATTAGTTAGATATGGGGAATAATTACATATGTGCTGTGTGCTGTCTCAGTAATTAGTTAGATATGGGGACTGATTACATCTGTGCTATGTGCTGTCTCAGTGTTTTGTTAGATATGGAGACTGATTACAACTGTGCTATGTGCTGTCTCAGTAATTAGTTAGATATGGGGACTGATTACATCTGTGCTTTGTGCTGTCTCAGTGATTAGTTAGATATGGGGAATATTTACTTCTGTGCTATGTGCTGTCTCAGTGATTAGTCAGATGTGGAAATGTATCGCTTCTGCGCTATGTATTGGCTCAATGATTAGTCATATTTGGAGAGTTATTACTTCTGAGCTATGTATTGGCTCAGTGATTAGTTATATATGGAAAATTATCAAATTTTGCGCTATGTACTGGCTCAGTTTTGGGAGAGGGAAGAATACCTAAAGACTCGAGAGAAGGTTATATGATCAAACTACCAAAGAAAGGAAGTTTACAGGAGTGCACAAATTATAGGAGAATTATGCTACTATCAGTGCCAGGAAAAATATTAGGCAGAATCATTCTGGAGAGACTAAAGAGGCTATAGAGAAACACTTGAGAGATGAACAAGCAGGTTTTAGGAAGAACAGATCATGTGCTGATCAAATAACTACTCTACGTATAATAGTTGAACAAAGTTTAGAACTAAAATCCCCACTTTATATTGGATTCATAGATTACGAAAAGGCATTTGATAGTTTAGACAGAAGAATGCTTTGGAAGTTGCTGAGTCATTATGGAATCCCCATAAAGTTTATTAACCTGATAAAAACGATGTATGAAGGAACAAAATGTAGTGTGGTGCATGAAGGACAGCTTACAGAAGCATTTGAAATAAGAACAGGAGTAAGGCAAGGATGCCTTCTGTCTCCATTTCTCTTTCTACTGGCCATAGATTGGATTATGAAAATAACTCAAAACAACAGAAATGGGATCCAGTGGTCACTGACCAAACAACTTGATGATTTAGACTTTGCTGATGACATAGCTCTCCTATCACACAGCCACCAACAGATGCAAGATAAAATGAGTATATTAGATGAGAGATCACAACAGCTAGGACTAAAGATTAATAGAGATAAGACCAACATTATGAGAATTAATGCAGTTGGCAATAACCAAATAAAACTAGGAGAAATACCTCTACTAGACGTACAATCTTATATATATCTGGGCAGTAATATAGATAAAGAGGGAGGAACAGAAAACGATACCAAAATAAGGATATCAAAAGCAAGAGGAGCTTTCATTGCACTGGGAAACATATGGAAATCCAAAGAAATTAGGCTAAATACAAAAATACAAATTTTCAACTCCAATGTTAAGTCGGTTCTATTATATGGCTGTGAAACATGGAGAATAACAAAATTGACAATCACGAAGGTACAGACTTTCATTAATGGATGCTTGCGCAGAATAAAGGGATGGAAATGGCAGGACAAAGTCACTAACGTGGAATTATGGAAATGTACCGGTCAAATACCAGTGGATAAAGAAATACAGCGAAGACGATGGCGATGGATAGGACACACACTACGGAAACCAACTGAGAGTATTACACAACAGGCCCTTTTTGGAATCCCCAGGGGAAAAGACAAAGAGGAAGACCAAGGATTCTTGGAGAAGACAGATTGAAGCATAGATGAAGATGATGGGGAAGACATGGAATGATCTTAAAAGAATTGCAAAAGACAGAACGACTTGGAAAGTGTATGTTGAAGACCTATGCTCCACTGGGAGCTAAAAGGTAGAAGAAGACTGGCTCAGTGATTAGTCAGATATGGAAATGTATCGCTTCTGCGCTATGTATTGGCTCAATGATTAGTCATATATGGAGAGTTATTACTTCTGCGCTATGTATTGGCTCAATGATTAGTCATATATGGAGAGTTATTACTTCTGTGCTATGTATTGGCTCAGTGATTAGTTATATATGGAAAATTATCAAATTTTGCGCTATGTACTGGCTCAGTGATTAGTCATTTATGGAGAGTTATCTCTTCTGTGCTACGTACTGGCTCAGTGATTAGTTATATATGGAAAGTTATCAAATTTTACGCTATGTACTGGCTCAGTGATTAGTCATATATGAAAGGTTATCACTTCTATGCTATATGCTGTTTTCTACCCCAGGGACTTAGCCAATGCAGACAACATTGCAACAATGACACAATCCACACCAGATTGTTTAAATGAGCTGTATTTTGTTGATCACTAGAACTGAAAGATTCTACGTGTTTAGTACATAATCGAAGAAATGAACGTCACGTCAAAAGAGAAATGCAAACAGGCACTTTCAGCGCTGCTCGCTTTGGAACACTGTTGCTAAAGAAGTTGCAGCCAATTAAAGTAATAGAGTATTATTGATCGATTCATAGCTGATTTTCTGCAAGAAAAAGTTGCATTGAAATTATCGCGTATAATTTTTTTTTTTAATTCAAACATACAGTCAAGGGACAGAATTAGACGGTTGCTTAGTGCAGGTAAAGAGTTATTCTTCCTTCTATCTGTAGAAAGTGCTAGCTTGCTGTAAGTAATCTATGCTCTGCTGTTTGTCAGTATAATTAAAACAGATAAGACGTTACATAAATAGTATTGCAAGAGATGGCAAGTGACATTAAAGGGGCGGACCCTACTAGATCATACCTCCAGCATGGTGTCCACCTGCTTTGTTTAAAAGCCTTCAGGATTGAGATAGCATATACTGTCAGTCTAGATTAGATCGTGTCATATATATATATATATATATATATATATATATATACAGTGTTTATACATATATATATATACATATACATATATATATTATATATATATACAGTGTATATACATACATATATATATATATATATATATATATATATATATATATATATATGGGAGCCGCGATAGCTCAGTGGTTTGTGAACTGGACTACAAAGGACAAGAGGTAGGGTTCGATCCCAACCGACGGCTCCGGTTCACCCAGCCTTAAAGGGATCCGGATTTTTTTTTCTGGGAAAGTAAAGCGGCACGGGCGTAATACCGACCACATAACCCCAAAAATCATGTGCCAAAGGTCTGTAAAATTTATGGTTACTAACACCTTATTCCATATACGCCACTTGACGTGTCGGGGTACCTTACTTTTTTTTTTACTATATATATATATATATATATATATATATATATATATATATATATATATATGGGGGAGGCCCCATATTAGTTAGTCTAGTTGGGAGAACAACCCGACACAACTACCGACGATCGGTTAACTCGACTTCGATTCCCACCGGAAGCAGTGTGAGTTGTACTCGTAATTGGAGAAAAAATACCCCCGTGATCGACCGAGCCGTTGGCAGAAATGGGTACCAAGACAGTACTCTGGGAAGGTGAGGGATGCCGCCTCGCATCGTGAGTGTTGATGATTGCGACACTATCCTGAAATCTCGGAACACTTCTGAATAGGCGACCGAGCACATATAGGTGAAAACTCGCGTGCTAAGACGAAGATTCGTGTCTCGTATTTTACCTTTATCTTGTATATATACCTTTATATTTATATATATATATATATATATATATATGTATATATATATAACTGTGTGTGTGTACGTGTGTGTGTTAGCATATACTGCCAGTCTAGATTAGATGGAGAATAGTGAAGTATATTTTGTTGTTCTAGAGAACTTGGATTAAAATAAGGTGGGGAATAATAGAACAAAGAAGTATGTGTTAGCACTCTGAAAAATTGACAGACAAACAACAATAGAAAAAAACGAAGAACAATATATGGTCCGAAGTAGGATAAAATAAGGTGGCAGTATCATGTTGGTATATCTCTAAATCAGCCAGTCGGTCTAGTTTAGATCGTTTAATGTTAAGGGTCTCCATTTTGTCTATCTGAAAGAAATTACTTCCTAGATTTAATCATATCAGAATTTGTATTTTTTCTCATTTAGTTGAATCTAGATTGCATTTAACAACGTTAAAACTATGATTTACTCTGACTAATTTTAATCTAATCAAAACAGAGTAAAAAAAAAAAAGTAAAGTACCCCAGTCACGCCTAGTGGCGTATAGGGAATATGGTGTTAGTGACCCTATATTTTACAGATATTCAGCACATGATTTTTGGGGTAATGTGGTCGGTATTACGCCCGTGCTGATTTACTTTCCCAGAAAAAAATCCGGTACCCATTTAAAGCTGGGTGACCCCGGAAGCCGTCGATTGGGATCGAACCCTACTCCTTGTCCTTTGTAATCCAGTTCACGAACCACTGAGCTATCAAACAGAGTGGCAGGTTTAAATTACAATTTCAAAACATTACTTTGCCGTAAAATACATAAAAGAATCACTTTAAGATGTCGTATAGGAAAATCAGGGGGGAGGGGCATAAGTTGCGAACGTCAAGGGCAAAGCAAGTTGTCCTTTCGCTCTCTCTAATCGACTTTTATCTTCATGTATTATTGCTGCCAGTTTTTTTTTTTTAATAATGCGCTCATAAGAAATTTTCGCCAGGCACAACTGCCTTTAAGTTGATGCTGTTGAGAAAATGTACACCTTGATATGTCATAAATGAATCACTTATTAGATATGTAATAAAAGAATCACACTTTGTTTACCATAAATGAATCACTATTTAATATACCATGACTGAATCACACTTTGATGTATCATAAATGAATCACTATTTAATATATCATGACTGAACCACACTTTGTTGTATCATAAATGAATCCCTATTTAATATACCGTGATTGAATTACACTTTGATGTACCATAAATGAATCACTATTTAATATATCATGACTGAACCACACTTTTATGTACCATAAATGAATCACTATTTAATATTGGTTATTGGTTATGGAAAGCCTCGGTATCACAGTAAACGAATTAAAATCCATTATTTGTGCAACCGCCCGTGCCAGTGGAATCATCCCAATTACTAACTCATCTCCCAAACAAAGAAAGGTAACTGTAGTCCCCATCGTAGCAGTCTCAGCACACGCCAAAAGACAAAAGGCGAAACCGCGCAGAAAGTGAACACAGACAACTGTTCCCTGTCATACGATATCATCATTCATCGCAATCAAGCGGGGCATCGAAGCAGGATCGAAACGGATGAGACACACAGCTCACGGTGTGCACAGAGCACTTAACTCAGTAGCTCCTGCAACAAGCCGGACTTGGAATATGAGGAAACTGCAAGAAGGAACACTTTTCAGACATAGCCCTCAATGGTTCCCGCCGCCTATCCACCATATACCATGGGAGTTCACGTCCTCCCGAAAATGATGATCGTCATAGCACCCGATGACGTTAGGCCGTCATTGATGACTCCAATTCCAAACATATAGACACACAGTGGTGGTAAGTTATCATTTCCAATCCAACAGAAGCCACATGAGCTGTAGTTAGTAAAACCACAGAGAGAATATGATTTTGTGACCTTCACTGATTCACTCTTAGATGTGAATGTGTAGTTTACACAAGAGGAGAAGTTTTCAACTACAGTGATCCCATTTAAGGCAATTCTGGGATAGCAAGGCAAGTCTCCTTTATAGCAGCAGAACTTGATGTTCTCCGCTCCCTTCTTGTAGCTGCCGCCACACGATTCTGATGTCTCATTAATTTGGACATCATTCAAGAACAATGTCAGATTAACATTCCATAGATATGGCTCTGCTGATGAAATGCTTGGTGCAACAGTTGTATCAATCATACTGGAGGCTCCTGGTCTGTGGTCATTAATATCACAGACGGCAGCACATGGTGTTGTTATATTCAGTGTTTCTTTCTGGGTGTAAATATGTGGCACACACACGGAGAGTGGTTTGCGGTCACAGTAATCCCATTAAAGGCAATTCTAGGGTAGCATGGCATAGCTGTTTCAGAACAGCACAATCCTATGATGTTTTCTGTGTTCGCTATAAAGCTGCTGCTGCTACACAATCCTGACCAATTATAGGTGTGGACATTATTCACTTGCAATGACAAAACTGCTTTGTTTACATCATAAACCTCTGGAAGCGAATCATTTATGAGACTAATAGTACCATTTATTCTTCCATAGGGGATATCTTCATTGAGTCCCCAAAAAAAGGTCTTTGGTTAAAAAGCACATATGCTTTTGAGTTAAACACACAATGAGCCCACTTCATAGATTCAAAATGATCCTTGCCAATACCATCCGTTTGCACAAGTTAGGTCCTTAGCTACCATACAAACGTCTGAAACGAAGCCATCGAATTAACGACTTTATCTACAGCGAAGGTAAACGAACTGTGAACAAACATTTATGTTCAAACCCTTGAAAACATTTTCAAAAATCTGCCAACTCGCTGCAATAACATATATCGCGTTGTTCAATGTAAACATTGCTTAGTCCATAGCTGGAATATAAATAAGCTGCCATTTTGGTGCGTCCCATGACGTAATTTTTAATATTTAATATATCATGACTAAACCACACTTTGATGTATCATAAATGAATCACTATTTTATATATCATGACTGAACCACACTTTGATGTACCATAAATGAATCACTATTTAATATATCATGACTAAACCACACTTTGATGTACCATAAATGAATCACTATTGAATATATCATGACTGAATCCACTTTAATGCTCAATAAATGAATCACTATTTAATATACCGCGACTGAATCACACTTTGATGTATCATAATGAATCACTATTTAATATAATATACCATAAAAGAATCCCACTTTGGTGTACCATAACAGAATCGCAGAAGAAACAACAGTAAATATAGAACATATTAAAATATACAAAAAAATCAAAAGTAAATACCAAAGTGTGTTTATAACACGTGCAACAAGACAAGA
This sequence comes from Megaustenia siamemsis, assembly GCA_032433765.1. Lineage (NCBI taxonomy): Eukaryota > Metazoa > Mollusca > Gastropoda > Stylommatophora > Ariophantidae > Megaustenia > Megaustenia siamemsis. Next base: position 55,069,217 of record JAVIAB010000108.1, read on the forward strand.
ACGTGCACAATAACAAAACCACCCCGATGTGTAGTAATATTTCAACAGGTGGCTGTTGTTCTGCCTACTTCAATCCATATCAAGTTATAATAACACATAAATACATCACGGTAAATTTATTCTGCAGCAAAAAGAAACATATAGAAGAAATCTCCAACAATAGAAAAACCACAATCACTTTATTCACAAGGCTGGGATATTTTCATAACAAAGGAAAGATCAGAACTAGAGAACACGTGTCAACAGTTAAGCAGATTCTTTTTAGGTAGAGCGTTGAAAGACAAATCAATGGAAATTCCGGGTCAAGGCTGTATAGTTCGCTACTGTGTCATTCCCAGCCTCACTGAATTAATTAACTTTATTACAACTCAGCGGTTCTCGGCCTGTGTCATGTCAGTTCACAGTGTGTGTAGCTGAAGGATTAATGTGAAAAGTGAAGTAAAAGTGAAAGATCGAAGCAGGGTAAAAACACACATAGAGGTCTTTATTTTCAGGTGCAAAGTTGTAAAAAAAAAAAAAAAAGTAAAGAGCCACGTCACGCCTTGTGGCATATAAGGAATATGGTGTTAGTGACCATAATTTTTTATAGACCTTCGGCGCATGATTTTTGGGGTAATCGGTCGGTATTACGCCCGTGATGATTTCTATCTATCTATTGTCCTTTCGAGCCGAAGACGGCACATAGGGCAGAACCACAATCTCAAAAACAGAAACCTTGCGTGCCAAAATGGCACATATTGCAGTCTGTTTCCATAACAATGCTTTTTACAATGACAGCTTGTCAAGCCATCGATCAACCTCCTTAGTCGCCTCTTACGACATGCATGGAAGGTCACAGTGTCACTATTCTTTACTTCCCAGAAAAAATTCCGGTACCCATTTAAGGCTGGGTGAACCCAGAAGCCGTCGATCAAGATCGAACCCGACCTCTTGTCCTTTGTAGTCCAGTTAACTAACCACTGACCTATCGTGGTCCCCAAAGCTGTTTTTATGTTTATATAAAATACATTTTTAACTCCTAAGCATACATTGAAGGGAATCCACACCAAATAGAACTATGAGTAGAAAACAGGCATGAATAATTGACAAACAATATGAAGCTGTACGTACAATGGCAATAATGTGCTGAGAGTGGAACAAGATTAGGGAATCATAGGAGGAAAAGGTATGTGTTAGCACTCAGAAAAAATGACAAATAAACAACAACAGAAAAAAACAAAGAACAATATACGCCTCGGAAGTTTCCCTATATAATAATATTTATTTATTATTATTTGTCTCCTGGAACAAGATTACTCCAGCGTCTTCTATTAAATAAGTAGAGAAAATGTAGCAATATCTAAACATATGAATTTGATTCAAATACTTGGCAAACATGCTAACTTCAGATAGCGGATTTACAATAGTGGGGATGGGCATAATAGTTCATTAACAGATTTCAGTTTAAAGAAGTGGGAAAATATGAATAAGCCCACACGTAATAAAAGAGAGGAATGACAAAAACCAATGTTAATGCCATGAAAACTATACTAACATCAAGGTAAATAACACCAGGGCTAAAACTAATAATCGCAAAATGTTATATCTTCTCATCATTCCTATATGGTGCACAAATATGGGCATTAGACAAGAAAACAGAACAGAGAACTGAAGCATTTGATATGTGTATATATAGAGGAATAGGTAGAATTCAATGGAAAGAAAACAAAACAAACGATAACATTTTAAAACAAGTAAAAATGAAAAGAGAAATACTAAACACAATTAGAACAAGACAAATGCGATTTTGATATTACAAAAAATGTACTGAAAGTAATACTTGAAGGGAAAATACAAGGTAAAAGGAGCAGCGGCAGACCAAGTTTAACATTGACGAGCAAAAGATGGACAAGTCAGCCTATGACAACCTGCACCATCAAAGCAAGAGAAAGATCGGAATGGCGCTCCATGGAAACCAATCATCGATGCGGAGACGGCACTCAAAGATGATGATGATGATGATGTGACAATGGAGATAGAAAATGTGATCCCACAGGGTTATGTAGAGCCTGTCCTACACACGGAAGTGAGTGACAGATAAGCGGGCAATAGACAAGATAATTGTTGGAGTCCACAGAAATGATCAAACAGAACAATGTTGAGAGCAACATGGACATATTAAAGGAGCAATGGAAACCAGTACCAGGAAGACACAATTATCACTGTATAATCATGTAATGGGAAATGGTCAGGAGCATATAGTTGCAAAACGAAGAATTGAATGTTGAAGGTGTACAGAAAAATAGAAAAAAAAAAACGCTTCTGGACAATTTAAAGGAGTAGTCAAAATAGATATCATAAACAACAGAAGATAATGGCAGTAAACAACAACAGATTTCATAAACAACAGAAGATAATGGCAGTAAACAACAACAGATTTCATAATCAACAGAAGATAATGGCAGTAAACAACAACAGATTTCATAATCAACAGAAGATAATGGCAGTAAACAACAACAGATTTCATAAAGAACTGTATTTACTTTTCTTGAGTGAAATATTATCACCTGAATCAGCAGGCACCGTTATCGATGATGAACATAATGATGAATCTATTAATGACATTGTGGTGTCTATGAGACCTTTATTTGTAATTATAAAAATACCGGTAATAGACACTATTTTAGCTGTAATACAATTGCTCTGTATGCGAAAGCATTTACGTGGACCCTTTCTAAATCACATCTAAGAAAGATTAATAAATGTGAGATGTGATGCTTGAGCAAAGTAACAAACAACACAAGAAGAGATTGAATACCAAATGAAACCATAAGAAACATTATAGGAACAAAACCCTGCCCAGAATATATAGAACAACAACAGCTTAAATGGTTTGGTCACCTGGTCAGAATGAATCCTTACCAATCATCATCAAGGGCGTTCTTCTTGATAATGCATGGGAAAAGACCAAGAGGAAGACCCAGAAGAAGATGGATAGATGCAGTAACAGAGACATGTAACAACAAAGGAAAATCACTAATTCAGACAGTTCGAGCAGTTCAAGAACGACAAACGATATAACATCGACATTTTTTTCGGTACCAGTAAGAAAGAGAAAGAAGAAGAAGTGAAAGCATTTCTCTGCAATATAGTTATACTTATTCCAAGGCCACGATATCACAGCAAGCGAATGATATCCCATAATTACTCACCCACCCGCGCCAATGAAATTATCTGAATTAACATTTCATCGAATATCCAAACAAAGAAAGGTAGATGCAGTCCCCATTATAGCAAACACAGGACTCGCTAAAGACATAAGGCGAATAAGTACCGAAAGTGAACGCAGCCAAACTATCCTTCGTCATACGATATCATCATTCATCGTAGGCAATCGGAAAAGAGAAACACCATCAGAATGAAACACACAGCTCACGGTGTTTACAGAGCAATAAACTCAGTAGCTCCGTTAGCAAGCCGGACTGGGAATATGGAGAAACTGCAACAAGGAAAAAAAAAAAAAAACAGTGCCTCAACTGTTCCTGGCCGCCTATCCGTCATATTGACAGGAAGTCTTTCTGTGCTATATACGAACGTGTTGTGAACGTGGTAGATCAGGAGAAACATAAAAAAAAAAAAAGAATTTTTGTAAAAAAAATTGAAAGAAAGCTGCTTCACGTTCGGTGGGTTTGAAATGCAGGCTTAAGTATATCAAAAGTGGCAATTTCTAGTGGTGTCCTTTGTTGTCCTACCTGCTTGCCTGTCTAGGTTGGTCAATGCCTTGACACATCTAGAACCTATGTCTCCGCAGTGACTAGGTGGTACATATACCAACTTCAAATATACATTTTTATCGTATGGAAACACTGTCCATGTTCAGCAGGTGTCTGTAGTAACGAAAAAGTTGATGGAGTCTCGTTGAATACGTTAATGTTGTATCCGTAAATGGTTCTGATATATTTTATATTTATAGCGCCGTTGTCCTTCGGGGTGGCCCATTTGGCCCCCCCCCCACCTCCTATCAAGTCCACATATGACCCCTTGTGTCTACTTGTGTACGGCAGCGCCAACCCCGGGCAGTGGCTTTGATTGACCGGCAAACTACAGAGGGCAAGTTAAGGAAGGAAGTCTCCTGTATGCAGTTCACACAGTTGCTGGCAGAAAGAGCGAAGGATCGACTCAGTCGATAACGGTCTTGAAGACAGGAGATGGAACAGTTTGGTATCGGGCTCAAGGCCCGACAGGGACCTAAGATGTTGAGTAAGTAAAGTAAGTAAATAAGTAAAGTAAGTAAAGTAAGTAAAGTAGTAAAGTAAGTAAGTAAGTAAAGTAAGTAAAGAGCCCCCGTCACACCAAGTGGCGTATAGGAAATATGGTGTTGGTGACCATAAATTTTACAGACCTTAAGCACATGATTTTTTTGGGGTAATGTGATCGGTATTACGCCCTTGCCGCTTTACTTTACCAGAAAAAAAAATTTGCACCCATTAAAGGCTGGTTGAACCCAGAAGCCGTCGGTTGGGATCTAACCCTACCCCTTGTCCTTTGTAGTCCAGTTCACTAACCACTGAGCTATCGCGGCTCCAAAGGTGTCGAGTGGCTAGAACTAATTAGAAACTACTGATTGTAGACTGCGTGTGATCACAACAGCCAAAAAGGGAAAGAACACAGAGAAGAGCAAAACCTCTATCTAAACATACAGAAAACTGAAATAATGTCCTTTGACAAAATAAAAAACCAGCACAAAACAATCATGAACTGTGAATAATTTGCAGTTGTAACAAACAATGAATATCTATGATCTGTAGAATCTAACAACTAACAAAAGAGACTGAGAGAAAGAGATGAAAAGAAGATTAACAATAGCAACACCAACATTAAATGCCACGAAAAAAATGTGGCACAGCGCCAGCAAGGCGGTAAAATTACAATTACTGATGGCATGTTTCTTCCCGATACCAACATATGGTTGTGAATCATGGACTATCTCGCAAACAGCAAAGGAAGAAAATAGATTTATTCGAAATAAAATTCTACAGAAAATTCCATAAGATACTTTGGATAAGAAGCTTAGAAGAGTAATGAAAATTTTCTGAAAGAGGTCAAAGCAAAAAGAGAGTTAGTTTCCAATATTAGGAAGAAACAATCATCATTTTTTGCCATGTAATGAGAAGAGAACAACTTGAATATATTTTAACAACTGGAAAAATTTAGGCACGAAGAGATAGAGGGAAGCAAAGAGAAAGATTACCAGACAGCTTAAGAGAATGGCTTGGCAGAAGGTCAACAACATAAATGATAAATAACTGTCGAGATCGAAAGTGGTGGAGAGATATGATCACCTACGCCAGCAGGCCCGGTACTTGATGATGACCTTGGATAAAACAAGAGCAATGAAGGTATACTAAAAGAGTTAAACATTGAAAAGAACTGGCTAATAAATATAATTCAACAGAGGAATGTAAAATATTATGGCTATGCCAAAAGGCATAGCGGGCTGGAAAGACCAACAGTGGAAGGCAAGGTTCATGGACCACGCATCAGGGGCAGACCAAGAAGAAGATGGTTTCATCACACCAAAAAAAAACTTGAATATGGCAACAGAAAAAGTCGGAGATCTGACTAGAGACAGCGATTCTTTCAGACGTGCTGTGGTGAATGTAACGTTCTGTGGTGAATGTAACGTTCTGTGGTGAATGTAACGTTCTGTGGTGAATGTAACGTTCTGTGGTGAATGTAACGTTCTGTGGTGAATGTAACGTTCTGTAGGGGATCTGATTAGAGACAGTTACTTTCTGACGGACTGTGGTGAATGTAACGTTAAGGATATGCGACCTGATGATGGGTGCTGTTGGACTACTTTTGTAAAAACATATAATAATGTTGTAGAGGAGATACATTTTCGACTTCAAATACCTAGCCATGGCGTTGAGATATTATTCCTCTTCTTTTTTACCTTTACTCATCATTGTATTTTAGGAAAGGTTGAAGAAGAGCCCACTGTAGACATAGAGTAAGCTGGACTGACAACATCGCAAAAACACCAACACAAAATCAACTGATAATCGTTGAGAATTTTCCAAGAATTTAACTTTGTATTTCCCGACACCAGAATGGATAGATAGATAGGTAGATAGATAGATAGATAGACAGACAGACAGACAGACAGACAGACAGACAGACAGACAGACAGACAGACAGACAGACAGACAGACAGACAGACAGACAGACAGACAGACAGATAGACAGATAGATAGATAGATAGATAGATAGATAGATAGATAGATAGATAGATAGATAGATAGATAGATAGATAGATAGATAGATAGATAGATAGATAGATAGATAGATAGATAGATAGATAGATAGATAGATAGATAGATAGATAGATAGATAGATAGATAGATAGATAGATAGATAGATAGATAGATAGATAACGTGTTTTAGACATCCAATTTTTTTTCCTTCTTTTGAAACTCAGTTGATTTCGCTGACGAACCCTACTACTCCTCTGGTAGCCCATATAATAATTAATTTAAAATAAATAGTAAATGCAATACATTCCAGCCATATTAAAGTGGATGTACATTAACATGCATACCACTTGAAATCCGTTCTCAAGCTAAATCTAAATGGCATTATATCTACGCGCTTGAAAACAAGACACAGAAAAAAAAGAGGGAAAGAATTATAATATGGACACAATATAAACCACTGTGCCAGGGATTCAACAAAACGAATAATTGTCTACCAGAATTCTGAAGAGTAAAGGTCTGGAATCACCGGGGGTTTGGCTTCAGACAACGGTGGGGCCTGTTTTTGGAGATAAATCTGGCAGTTCCAGACAGAGGAGTATTCATGTTTGGGCGAGGTGCTGTTTGGTTCGTCCATGTTTTTTTTATTTCTAATTTTATTTGTCACGTTTGCTCAAAATGAGAACTTTGCAAGGAAGTATTTGCTGAATTTTAAATTTGCTATTTATTTATAACTTGGCGTCTCAATGAGGTATGAAACTAGGAGATTAGTTTAAGAACAGTGTCAGTGAGGTGTGTATCTGTAGATATGTCAGTGTTTCCTGAGTGAATATGTTACTGTTATGTCAGTGTATGTTGCAGTCATATTTCTGTTAAAATATCAGTGTTGCATCAGTCGATGTTGAGTTATGTTAATTATCTATCTATCTAATGTCCTTTTGAACCGAAGACGACACATAGGGCAGAACCACAATCTCAAAAACAGAAACCTTGCGTGCCAAAGTGGCACATATTGCAGAGATCACTGCTCTAAAATATATGGCGCTGTTTCCATAACAGTACTTTTCACAATGACAGCTTGTTAAGCCATCGATCAACCTCCTTAGTCGCCTCTTACGACATGCCTGGAAGGTCATAGTGTCACTATTCTTTATGTTAATTATAGGGTTATGCTAATTGTATGGTGTAATGGTCACATTGTTATGTTAGTTGTATAGTTTTGCTACATATAGTCAATGATAAATGGATTGAATTTTCGGGCATGTTAAAAGACACAGAAGCCTACTAAAAGTAATCTTGGGAAGAAAATACAAGGTAATAGAGGCAGAGGCAGACCAAGACTAACATGGACGAGTAACATCAAAAGATGGACAAGTCAATCTATTACAACCTGCACTATCAAAGCAAGAGACAGAGCGGAGTGGTGCTCCACGGTAGCCAACATTCGATGTGGATACGGCACTCGCTGATGATGATGGTAGTTATACTACTTACAGGATTGTGTTAGTGACAACGCTATGTTACTTACAGGATTGTTTTAGTGACAACGCTATGTTACTTACAGGATTGTATTAGTGACAACGCTATGTTACTTACAGGATTGTTTTAGTGACAACGTTATGTTACTTACAGGATTGTTTTAGTGACAGCGTTATGTTACTTACAGGATTGTGTTAGTGACAGCGTTATGTTACTTACAGGATTGTGTTAGCGACAGCGTTATGTTACTTGCAGGATTGTGTTAGTGACAGCGTTATGTTACTTACAGGATTGTGTTAGTGACAGCGTTATGTTACTTACAGGATTGTATTAGTGACAACGCTATGTTACTTTCAGGATTGTGTTAGTGACAACGCTATGTTACTTACAGGATTGTTTTAGTGACAACGTTATGTTACTTACAGGATTGTGTTAGCGACAGCGTTATGTTACTTGCAGGATTGTGTTAGTGACAGCGTTATGTTACTTACAGGATTGTATTAGTGACAACGCTATGTTACTTACAGGATTGTATTAGTGACAACGCTATGTTACTTACACGATTGTTTTAGTGACAGCGCTATGTTACTTACAGGATTGTATTAGTGACAACGCTATGTTACTTACACGATTGTTTTAGTGACAGCGCTATGTTACTTACAGGATTGTATTAGTGACAACGCTATGTTACTTACAGGATTGTATTATTGATAAAACAAAAATCTATCCAGCAGCACATTATGAATAGAGAAGTTGAGATGGACTGGCCACGTACTATGAAAACCTGATGTCAACATACAAGATAGACACTGTCATGGAACCCGCAGTGAAAGAGAAATGCAGGAACATCTAGGTATAAATGAAGGAGAAAATAATGAAAACCTATAAGAACTTTGATTTATACTGGAGAGAGATAGAAAGCATGTTCAAGACTAGAGATAGATGGAGAAACCGTGTTCATGTCTATGCTACAACAATGGACATCGCGAGCATTGATCCAGTCATTTTTATAAAGTTGTGTGTTGTTATATATTTGTGTTAATTACATTATTGTGTTAGTGATAGGGTTATGGCAACTATAGAATTGTATTAGTGGTAATGTTGTGTTAGTTTTAGAGTTGTGCTTGTAACTGAGTTCTGTTGATAAGCTGGTTGTTTCAGTGCAATCACAGTGATAGCTGTATGTAGCTGATTGTTTCAGTAGTGGTCCTCTCAGTGATAGCTGTATGTAGCTGATTGTTTCAGTAGTGGTCCTCTCAGTGATAGCTGTATGTAGCTGATTGTTTCAGTTGATCGTCCTCTCAGTGATAGCTGTATGTAGCTGATTGTTTCAGTAGTGGTCCTCTCAGTGATAGCTGTATGTAGCTGATTGTTTCAGTAGTGGTCCTCTCAGTGATAGCTGTATGTAGCTGATTGTTTCAGTTGATCGTCCTCTCAGTGATAGCTGTATGTAGCTGATTGTTTCAGTTGATCGTCCTCTCAGTGATAGCTGTATGTAGCTGATTGTTTCAGTAGTGGTCCTCTCAGTGATAGCTGTATGTAGCTGATTGTTTCAGTAGTGGTCCTCTCAGTGATAGCTGTATGTAGCTGATTGTTTCAGTTGATCGTCCTGTCAGTGATAGCTGCATGTAGCTGATTGTTTCAGTAGTGGTCCTCTCAGTGATAGCTGTATGTAGCTGATTGTTTCAGTAGTGGTCCTCTCAGTGATAGCTGTATGTAGCTGATTGTTTCAGTTGATCGTCCTCTCAGTGATAGCTGTATGTAGCTGATTGTTTCAGTAGTGGTCCTCTCAGTGATAGCTGTATGTAGCTGATTGTTTCAGTAGTGGTCCTCTCAGTGATAGCTGTATGTAGCTGATTGTTTCAGTAGTGCGTTCTGTCAGTGATAGCTGCATGTAGCTGATTGTTTCAGTAGTGCGTTCTGTCAGTGATAGCTGTATGTAGCTGATTGTTTCAGTAGTGCGTTCTGTCAGTGATAGCTGCATGTAGCTGATTGTTTCAGTAGTGCGTTCTGTCAGTGATAGCTGCATGTAGCTGATTGTTTCAGTAGTGCGTTCTGTCAGTGATAGCTGCATGTAGCTGATTGTTTCAGTAGTGCGTTCTGTCAGTGATAGCTGTATGTAGCTGATTGTTTCAGTAGTGCGTTCTGTCAGTGATAGCTGTATGTAGCTGATTGTTTCAGTAGTGGTCCTCTCAGTGATAGCTGTATGTAGCTGATTGTTTCAGTTGATCGTCCTGTCAGTGATAGCTGTATGTAGCTGATTGTTTCAGTAGTGCGTTCTGTCAGTGATAGCTGTATGTAGCTGATTGTTTCAGTTGATCGTTCTGTCAGTGATAGCTGTATGTAGCTGATTGTTTCAGTTGATCGTTCTGTCAGTGATAGCTGTATGTAGCTGATTGTTTCAGTAGTGCGTTCTGTCAGTGATAGCTGTATGTAGCTGATTGTTTCAGTTGATCGTCCTGTCAGTGATAGCTGTATGTAGCTGATTGTTTCAGTTGATCGTCCTGTCAGTGATAGCTGTATGTTGCTGATTGTTTCAGTTGATCGTTCTGTCAGTGATAGCTGTATGTTGCTGATTGTTTCAGTAGATCGTCCTGTCAGTGATAGCTGTATGTTGCTGATTGTTTCAGTTGATCGTCCTGTCAGTGATAGCTGTATGTAGCTGATTGTTTCAGTAGATCGTCCTGTCAGTGATAGCTGTATGTAGCTGATTGTTTCAGTAGATCGTCCTGTCAGTGATAGCTGTATGTAGCTGATTGTTTCAGTAGATCGTCCTGTCAGTGATAGCTGTATGTAGCTGATTGTTTCAGTAGATCGTCCTGTCAGTGATAGCTGCATGTAGCTGATTATTTCAGTAGATCGTCCTGTCAGTGATAGCTGTATGTAGCTGATTGTTTCGGTAGATCGTCCTGTCAGTGATAGCTGTATGTAGCTGATTATTTCAGTATTTCGTCCTGTCAGTGATAGCTGTATGTAGCTGATTGTTTCAGTAGATCGTCCTGTCAGTGATAGCTGTATGTACCTGATTGTTTCAGTTGATCGTCCTGTCAGTGATAGCTGTATGTAGACGATTATTTCAGTATTTCGTCCTGTCAGTGATAGCTGTATGTAGCTGATTGTTTCAGTAGATCGTCTTGTCAGTGATAGCTGTATGTAGCTGATTGTTTCAGTTGATCGTCCTGTCAGTGATAGCTGTATGTAGCTGATTGTTTCAGTAGATCGTCCTGTCAGTGATAGCTGTATGTAGCTGATTGTTTCAGTAGATCGTCCTGTCAGTGATAGCTGTATGTAGCTGATTGTTTCAGTAGATCGTCCTGTCAGTGATAGCTGTATGTACCTGATTGTTTCAGTAGTGCCTCCTGTCAAGGGAAACTATATTCCTATCAGAAACAGGTGAACATTAGAGATAAATTACAAATGTTTACTACAATAAACCAAATTCACCTTCCAAAACATTACTTTTACTATCACTACATTGAACAAACATTATCAATAACAAATATTTAATTACATGCAAAATGCTGTGGTCATTTAGTAATATAAACAATCAGTAGAAGACATACAATGACTCATTACTGACTACTAGATCTCGTGAATTAGAGCTGATAGAGATATATTGCTGAAACTCTTGACAATAATTCACAAAACTAAGTAACCGGCTTGGCCTAGCCATTAAGTATTAATAATGGAAAGCAATATTGCGGAGGAGAAGCAGGAACTATTGATACTCAGTTTAAAAAGTGTTCCTTGTTGCATTTTCCTTATATTCCAAGTCCGGCTTGCTGCCGGAGCTACTGAGTTTAGTGAACTGTGCACACCGTGAGCTGTGGTTTTCATCCGGATCGTGTTTCGATATTCCGATTGCTTACGGTGAATGATTATATCGTGTGACGAAGGACTGTTCAGCTGCTTTCATTTTCGGTGTCGGTTGGCCTTATGTCTTTTGACGTGTGCTGTAGCTGCTATGATGGGGACTTCAGCTGCCTTTCTTTGTTTGGATCCTTCAATGAGATGAGTTTTAATTCGGATGATTCCACTGGCACAGACGGTTGAGATATTATGGATTTTAATTCTTGTGCAGCGATACCGGGGTCTTCGACTAACCATAACGACAAGGGAAAGCACCTCGATAATCAAACATATTTTTTTAGTACGTCGGATGTTTCGGGCCGAAATGTGCAAGTGTCCCAGCTTGTTATAAGACAGACCACAAACACAACTACACCAACAAAGTGCTCTTTTAAGGTCAGATGACAAAAATCGCACTTATTTGTCACTGATATAGTTGTTTTTTGTGTGTCTCATTTGTACATACCAAATTATAAGATGAGCATGGTTATTATATTTGGTGCAATCAGAATGATGGAAGGATCATCATCATCATCTAGTACCGGGCCTGCTGGCATAGGTGATCATGCCTCTCCACAACTTTCAATCTCGGCAGCTATTTATCATTTCTGTTGTTGACCTGCTGCCAAGCCATTCTCTAAAGCTGTCTGGTATTTTTTCTCTTTGCTTCCCTCTATCTCTTTCTCCCTCTATTTGTCCAGTTGTTACAATATATTCCAGTTGTTCTCTTCTCATTACATGGCCAAAAATGATGATTGTTTCTTCCTAATATTGGAAATTAGCTCTCTTTTTGCTTTGGCCTCTCCCAGAACATCTTCATTACTCTTCTTAGTTGTCCATGGTACTCTCAACATTCTTCTGTAAAACCACATTCCTGCAGACTCCATCCAGATGGAAGGATATTAGAGCCTAATTTGTAATAATATTGATGGTTTAAGCTTGAATATATCACCTCAGCACGAGGCAACTCTAAAGGTCTCCACTATGTCATGTCAGATCTGACACCATACATCGGTATATCTAATTATATGATGTTACTCTTATGTTAAGATTTATGCATTCAAAATATACATTGGAGTATATTGTAAGAACTGGAGACATCGAATGACGAAGATATAGAGGGTAGCAAAGAGAAAAGATACCATACAGCTTAAGAGAATAGCTTGGGCAGAAGGTCAACAACGGAAATTATAAATAACTGTCAAGATAAAAAGTTGTGGAGAGACATGATCACTTGGGCCGGCAGACACGGTACTTGATGATGATGATGCATTGCAACCTGACCAGTATCGCATCCATACAATTTGTGGATCAAATACATACACATGAGTTTTTGAATTTAAATTCCTAACAAAACCATTCTCTTAAGTTCTCTGGTATCTTTTCTCTGCTCGCCTTATCGACTTCTTCCATTTCTCCAGTTGTCGCAACAGATTACATCTACCCACTGTTATTTACATGCTCACATTATTTTATCCTTCATTTTTTATACATAATTTTCTCAACAACTTTCTCAACAACGTTCTCAACAACTTTTTCAACAACTTTCTCAACAACTTTCTCAACAACAATTTTCTCAACAACTTTCTCAACAACAATTTTCTCAACAGCTTTCTCAACAACTTTCTTAACAACAATTTTCTCAACAACTTTATCACCAACTTTCTCAACAACTTTCTCAACAACAATTTTCTCACCAACTTTCTCAACAACTTTCTCAACAATTTTCTCAACAACTTTCTCAACAACTTTCTCAACAACAACTTTCTCAACAACAATTTTCTCAACAACAATTTTCTCAACAACTTTCTCAACAACAACTTTCTCAACAACAACTTTCTCAACAACAAATTTCTCAACAACAATTTTCTCAACAACAATTTTCTCAACAACTTTCTCTAAAATTCGCGTTTCCATTGCCTGAAGCGATTATCTTTTCTGCCACTGGACTATATATATATATATATGATTCACATACATGTCAAGACACTACATGATATATCTTGTTGTTTCATGCAATACTCGATTAATAGCTCCACATAACATTCGCAAACAGATACTTTATCTAGTAAGCGTTATTTTAAGAGAAATTCCAGGATTCAAAACCAGGCAAAACAAGGCTCGGTTCTTCTGATCTGTGTTTTTTCTAGAACACAAATGAATGGCGACCAGGCGTATTTAGGTCACGCTTTCTTGTAGATCGATACGCGTATTCAACGCTGGGAACTATAAATGGGTGGTCATGTTTGTTGTTACTCTTTTGTTAAAGAAACACTCTCGTTCTTGTCTCGTTGGTCCACGAGATAACACAACTAAGGAGACAGGAATGGCATAATGTTGAAGTATTGCTACACGAATTGTCTACATACAGTTATCAACATACACCAAATAACACAGCCTTTTTATTGACATACCAGTCTTCGCAACACATTCCTTTAACTTCCCTTCAACAAGTTCATACTACATATATATGTATATATTAGCATTGCTATAGTCATATATTTGTACGGGGTTGTTTCCTGTTAATACAATATTATAAATCTTGTTCTATTGCTTTATGGACGATTATGAGATGATGTGATTTTACACATAAATAACAATATGTTGAGAACATGATGAGCACATATAATGAGCATGCGTAATGTTCTTAAGGATGTTATGAGCAGATATAAAGAGCATGGATAATGTTCTTAAAGATGTGATGCGCAAGGTATTGTTCTTAAAGATGTTATGAGCAGATATAAGGAGGATGGGGAATGTTCTTAAAGATGTGATGAGCAAATATAAAGAGGATGGATAATGTTCTTAAAGATGTTTTGGGCAGATATAAGGAGGATGGGGAATGTTCTTAAAGATGTGATGAGCAAATATAAAGAGGATGGATAATGTTCTTAAAGATGTTTTGGGCAGATATAAGGAGGATGGGGAATGTTCTTAAAGATGTGATGAGCAGATATAAAGTGGATGGGGAATGTTCTTAAAAATGGTATGGGCAGATATAAAGAGGATGGGGAATGTTCTTAAAAATGGTATGGGCAGGTATAAAGATCACGGGGAATGTTCTTAAAGATGTGATGAGCAGATATAAAGTGGATGGGGAATGTTCTTAAAAATGGTATGGGCAGATATAAAGTGGATGGGGAATGTTCTTAAAAATGGTATGGGCAGATATAAAGATCACGGGGAATGTTCTTAAAGATGTTATGGGCGATATAACAACCTTCGAGAATGTTCTTGCAGATGTCGTGGGAAGGTATAAAGAGTTTCTTGAATCTTCTTAAATATTTTTTGGGCAGATATGAAAACAAAAACAAGGAGAAAGTTCTAAAAGATATGGGCATATACAGAAAGCATGGAGATGCCATAACATGTTATGACAAAACGAACGCTGACATCAGGATGAAACAATCATTATTTTTTTGGAAATACATTAATAAATGAAAAGATTCCTCAAATTTTGAAAGCTGATTAAAAATAAGTCGAGGAAATATAAAATAGAAGAAAAAAGAGAGAAGATATAACAGACAGTGAAAGAGATTTCCATAGTAGAAAGTCAACAAAAGAAATGATATACAAGTAGAGAAACAAGAGACTGTGTAGCGATATAATCGCCATCTGTATTCCAGCATGTATAATATTGGTATTCAAATAAAATAAACATAAAATTGTATTGAGCATTTAAACTAACAGAGAGACAAGACAAACGGTACCACTAGAATGCAATAGAATAAAAATAATACAATGTAACGTTAAAATTATATAGTAAGGCATACAGTGAAATACAACAACGCAAAGTGAAGCATTCGTAACGTAAATTAGTAGTACTATAATTATTAAAAGCTAATCTTTGGGGCAAGTTTACTAATACTAGTGTCTGTCGGGAGTCATATACGACGTGAAAATACAGGCTGATTGTCCAGTGCAGTAGCTACGAGATGTCCGGTGCTGAGTTTTTATTTCACCCCCGATAGAACTAACGATTGACTGTACATGGATTCGAACCCGTGTCCTCCTGGTTT